>NC_069487.1:20398310-20409007 GCF_026875155.1 Cherax quadricarinatus | reverse complement strand
TTCCTTTCTTTTGTTGTAAGTAAATTTTCAGGTATACACAAATACAGTTACATAGATTATCTTACATAACAACATACGTGTAGAAAACCTAGGATAACCCAAAAAAAGTCAGTGTGACTTATTTCCATTGCCTTCACTCAGAGCTTCATTTCTTCTCAAAATGATGTTACAGGGAGAATGGGGAGTGTTCTTCTTTTTTAAATTTCTCCCGTATCAATGTAGAGACAACCCTGTACACAATGTAACTTGTACACAACCAGACGTGTAAAACTTCGTTTGTTTACAAAACTTACCTTCCCGGGTTTTGGGTTTACATAACTGCGCCTGCCCCCTCTCATGTATTCATTCTTTCTCTCTCTCTTTATTCGTTTTATCTCATTTACTTACTCCTGACCTACATTAAGACTACAAATTTTTAAGGTAAGAAATGAGTGAACTGTATATACATTTTATCGCTCTGGGATGCTTAAATATCATAGAATAGTATGGGGTGGGTGGGGTGGCCTGGTGAGGCTATTACAATACATCCCAACATTGATTTTTACAATAAATACTACTTGTCTCACCCTAGATTAAGACTATAAATATTTTAAGGTAAGTAATGAGTGCACTATGTGTGTATTGTACCTTTTTATTGTTTTTTGATGCCTGGTTCTATTGCTAACTTAATATATGTTAGTTGTAAACTTGTTATCTAGTGTTTGTATGCATTTTTTAAGTGGAAAAAAAAAGGGTGTTCCCCTTTACGGCGATTTCCGCTTTACGGCGGTAGCCTGGAACCTAACCCGCCGTATAAGTGGGGCCCTACTGTACTAGTACGTCAAAAACCCCTACGCGTAAGACGTACTAGTACGACGAAAACCCCTCAAAGGGTTAATAACTCTCCTCTCTTATTTTAACTGACAAATCCATTTGTTCCTAGGCTTCCTTAACTTGTTAATCTCACTCCAAAACTTTTTCTTATTTCAACAAATATGTTGATAACATCTCACCCACTCTCTCATTTGCTCTCTTTTTACATTGCTTCACCACTCTCTACACCTCTCTCTTTTTTCCAAATATTTCCCTCCTTGCTTTACTTCTACTTTGTAAAAAAATTCTCATTTTGCTAACTTTTTCTCCCTTACTACTCTCTTTACATCATCATTCCACCAATCACTCCTTTCCCTCCTGCACCCCCTTTCCTTAACCACAACTTTGCTAAAACCCTCTAACTTTAAATTTTTAAAACCCTCCCCCAATCCTTTTCGACCCATTGCCTTTTGCTTCTTTTAGCCCATCTATCCTCCAATAGTGTTTATATTTTCCCCCTAAATGCCTCCTCTTTTAGTTTAAAAATTTTTCCCCCCTCTCTCTTCCCGATGCTTCTTTCCCCTTGTATCCCATTACCTTTCTTCGTGTAGTACAACTGGAAAAGTGATCTGATATATTGTGGCCCCCTTTAAAAAACATGTACATCCTAAAAGTTACTAAAAACGTCTTTTTTTCCCAATTACATAATCCAACAAATACTGTCTTTTCACCCTACATCATATCTTGTTTATTTTATTTATCCTCTTTTTCTTAAAATTTGAAATTACAAATTTTAAACCCCTTTCATACAAAGTTAAAAAAAAAAGGGCTCCCTTTCTTTTACCCCTGGCCCCCAAAAAAATTACAAAACCACACCCTCTCAAAAAGTTTCCCTTTTTACCCCCCCAAAATTACCTCTCACTTGGTTCAAAGGCTCCTGTACTTCCCCTTAACATCTCCCAAAATTCTTTTTCCCCCTCTACATTCCTCTTTCCCCCAGGGGAACACGCTTGTTATGACCCATTTTTTTGACCAACCTTTATTTTAAATCCACAAAAATTTTTAAATTTTACAAAAAAATTTTTAATATTTTTCTTTTTCTTTCCAAAACGACCCTTCAAATTACTTTTCCCCCCTTCCCTTTGCTCAAAACCCTTCAGACACTCCAGTTTAACCCCTTTTTATTTCCCCCCCCCAAAAATTTCCCCTCCCCCTTTTCCAGCTTTTTTTTTCGCTTGGGCCCAGGACATCCAACTTTTTTCTTTCCCAAAACCCTTTCAGCTTTCATCTGTTTTTTTTGGTCATCCGATACATCCACGCACTTTAAAGCACCCCAGTTTTTTTTAAATTTTTTTCTTTTTCTTTTTTTTTAGAAAATGTCTACGGGAGAAGGGGGGTTTTAGCCCTTTGGCTCCCAGCATTTTGGGTCGCCTCTTGCGACACGCATGGTTTTGGAAAAAAATTTTTTTTCCCAAACTTCCCCAGGGGAACAAAAAAAAGGGGGAAAAAAAAAGAAAAAAGAGCTATTTGGGAAAAGGAAAAAAAAACCTTTAGATTTTTGGGTTATATATTTTATATTGTTTTTTGGGGTTTGGTTGGTTGTAAGGTACCAAAGGGTTTTTAAGGGGAAAAAAGGAAATAAGAAAATTTAAATCCCAGTTACGGGGTTTTTGTTTTATGGGACAGAAAAAAAAAATTTTAAATTACTTTTATCCCCAAAAATTTTAAAAAAAAGGTTTCTGTTTCGGGGGTCATCCAAAAGGCAAAAAATTTGTTTGGGGACTTGGGTTGCGTTTCCCTTCCCAATATTAAACTTTTTAATTTCTTTAATAACTCCCCAAAATAACCAAGAAAAAAATTTTACTTAAATTCACAAAAAAAAAGTTAAAAGGAAATTTGAAAAATTTGTTTTATTTCCCCTTTTAAAATTTTTTGGTTTTTTCCAATTTTTTTAAGGAAAAACCCCCCTTTTTTAAATTTTATCTGTTTTCCTTTTTTTTTACCAAAAAATAAAAATTTTTAAAGATTTTTTAAAAATTTTGAAAAAATATCTTTTCATTTACTCCCCACATACCTCAAAATTTCCAAAAAAAAAGGGAAAAAATATTTTTTTTTTTTCATTTTTTGTAAAAATTTATTGGGTTTGAACAAGCTTTACTTTGGAAAATCCTTTTTTTTTGTTCATTATAAAAATATTATTTTTTTAAAGGTTTTAAAAATTTTTTTCCCCAATAAAAAACCTGTTTTTTAATATTCTTTTGTTTTGTAAGCTGTTTTAACAAAAAATGCACTATTTCATATTCTTGAATTTAAATTATTTTGATTTTGTAGTGGTTGGGGTTTCTGTTTTTCCCGTTTTTTTTTCCCCTTGGGTGTCCTAAAATTTAAATTTTTAATTAAATTTAAATTTGGTTCTTAGGGGGGAGGGGTTTTCCCAGGGTTGTCTTAGGTCATATTAGTTTCAATTGTGATAGATATGTAGAGAAACCTTTTTTTAAATTTTGGGGTTTTAATTATAAAGTTTTTTTTCCCTGCATAAACAAGACTCGGAAAATTTTCCTTGGCTGAGTAAAAAAAATTATTTCCAGTTAGTTCTTGTTTTTTTCTCGGGACTTGTATTAGCCCCACCCTCTCTGTTTTTTGAGCCAAATAGCCCAAATTTTACGTGGCCCCCGGGTTTTTGAAAATTTCCCAGTATTCGTTTGCAAAATATCCCCAAAAAAAATTTTCCCTCGGTATTCGATTAAAAACCCCGGGTTACCGATACGTTTCTATGGGGACCTTTTCCACGTGGGGCCCTTTAAAACCCCCCAGGTGTGCCATTTTTTTAAACCCACCCAAGGTGCGGGCATCTAAGGTTTAACCTTTCGGTACATTCCATATTATCCATTTTTTCACTGTTTTTTGGTGCTTTTTTCTGCAAAAAAATTTCCCATGGCCCCCCAAAAGGAAAGCTTCTAGTCCCAAACCCCTTTGGTAAAAAAGGGTGAGAATTAGTATGGAATTGAGAAAGTTTTTTGAATTTTTTGGGGGCTAACCTGAAAAAAGCCATCCCCAGTTGGGGGAAACCCTTGTCCCGGGAAAAAAAGGACTTGTATCAAGTCCAAAGGGAAAGGGGATTCCCCTTCTAAACATAACACCTCTCCCCCCCTCCCATCCTATCAATCATCACCAGTTTCTTCATTAAAGGAAAAGTGTAAATTTAAATTTATTGTTTTGTAATTATTCTATTGCATTAAACTTAATATTTAATGTAGAAAAATTTTTTTTTTCTTTTTTGGGTGTCTTGCCCCTTTTTAATTTGATTTCCATTATTTTTATGGGGAAAAATTTGATTCGGTTTTCGATATTATGGGTATTGATGAGCTCTCAGGAAGGAAATTAACCCCTTGGGACTTTTTTACGAGTAAAAAATAGTTTACAAAAGCCAATGTTTCTAAATTTATTTATACGCACAAATTCTAGCGGTTTTCCAAAATCAAGGGGGAAAAGGGCCTGGTAGGCCTACTGAGAGAAAAAGGGTCTCAGCGGTCGGGGGGCACCCTGTGAAAAAAAATCTGGGCCGCGGTGAAAATTGTGGGAACACCATCTTGTTATTTCCTTTTTTCCCATGCTCTCGGAAAGGAAGTTTCCAAAAATCCTCGGCGGTTTTGGTGGTTTTATGTTCCCAAAGTGTTTAGTTTAAAAGCGATGAAAAATGCCCGGGTGACAGTGAATTCCAGGGTTTTTTGAAGTGAGTGTTACGGGAAAAAGTCCCCAGGAAAAACGTAATTAGTGATAAAAAACCCAGATGCCCCAAACAACCTTCCCCCTTTTGGGTGCTGGGCCGGCTTGTTCACGTTCCGTTCCCCTGTACCAGGACTCGAAAGGGGAAAAACTATTTGGTCTGTACAACACCCAGATGTTTGCAGTGAATGTGATAGTGTATTTGTTTTAAAGGGTTTCTTTTGAAAACAGTTTTTAATAAACAGTGGGGGGTAAAATTATTCCCCAGTAAAGCGGCGTATGAAAGACTTTTAGCATCCCGGTCTGGTAGTGTTTTTTATGTTTTTCCCAAAGGGGAAAAAGGAAAAAACTCGGGGGCCAAACCCCGGGGGCCCCTACCCCCGACGGGTTTAGTGAAAAATGCCCCAACCACAACCTGCCCCAACCAAAAACCAGGGTTTAAAATATCCAGACCCCCCACCCGACCGCTTTGGGATTGGCAGGACGGTGACGGTTTTTTTCCCCATCCCATAACTTTGATAAAAACACAAAGGGAAAAAAAGGGCCCTTAGTCCATTTTGGGAACAATCCCAGGGGGAACGGGCCCTACTTTGGTTATTCTTCGAAAACCCCCCTGTGGAATCATTGTCGGGGAAAAAAACACATCTGTGTTAACCATGGCAAATAAAAATTTCTTCAAAAAATTCATGGCTCCCAAAAAGGGGAAGGGACAACGGGTGAAGATGTTGTACCTTTTTTTTGCCACAAAATTGCTTATGCCACATGTGTATAAGCACACGGTCACCACTTACGGGGAAAACCCAGAACCCCCCTGATTTCAACCCCCGGGTTTTTTTGAAATTATAGGTTTTTGTTTCCTGAAAAGTTACGTATGTTACATTTTTTCAGCCCAAAAACCAGGCCTGACAGAAGGGCCGGGTTTTAATAAGATAAGAAATTTTGTTTATTACCTGAAAAAAAAGTGTTTGCATGTTTTTTTTACCCCCTTCGGGAAAAGCTTGTTTTTGGGGAGTCCTTGATTTTAAAAAAAAGGAAAAGATCTCATTTAAAAGCAATTTACTAAGCAAGGGGAAAAGCCCCTTTGGTATAAAGCTATTTTTTCTGGTGATTGCAGAAGTGGTTTTGGGTTTAGATATTATTGTGTACCTGGCATTTAATACTTTGGAGATACCATGAAGTTTTTGGGGGTTATTTGGGGGTAATGTGGTTTGAACAATGAGGGAAACCATATCTTGGTAAGGGGCATATTTTTATTTACTGAAATGGTACACAAGCCCCTTTACTCAGTAAATTTCTTGCGGTGAATTTTTTAAAGAGGGTGTGGGGCCCAAAAGTGCGTCGTAATCGAAAAAACAAAATCCCAAAGGTTCAAAGGGGCTGGCACTGGGCAGAGGGGGGGGTTTGAAACCCTTTTTGCTGCCAATGACTCATGGCTTTTTCCGGTGGAGGACAAACGTGATGTCACCATTTTTGGGACACAGTTCACCGCAAAGAAAAAGGGGGACCAGTGGCAGGCACAACAGAGAGGGCCAAAAGAAAACCCCTTTTTAAAAGCCTGCAGCTGTCATGGACTTTCAAAACCCCAATATGGGGTTTTGGGAAATGTGATATGAAAATTGGGTTTGCCGCTGTGGACGCAAGAGTTATTAAATGGTATATAAAACTTTTTTTCCACTTGGTTTATAAACTCTATGCTGAATGCTTATAACATATACAAATTTAAGACCAAAAACCCAAAATATGGTGAAATTTTTTTGTCAGCAATCAGAAAATAATTGCAAAATACCAAAAGGGGCAAAAAACCCGGGAAAAAGACCCGCCCCCACGAAATTACCAAACACAGTATCTCGTTTCAGGCCTTTGGGATCATACCCCATCAATGGGCCCCTACTACTTTTCCCAAAAAAATGCTCCAAAGAGGTGTTATGTTTTTAAAACATACCACAAAAACGCCCCCAAACACCAAGGGCACTCGTTTTTTGTGTGGGAAAAGGGGTTTAAGTGCCACTCTGCATTTTACCATGTTTCAAAGAGTTCCACCCAAACTGCAGCATTTTTAGGAAATGTTTAGTGACTGTAAAATAAAGTATTTTAAAATTTTTGGAAAATTTTGTAATAAACATTGTTTTGCATTGTTTGTTTGGGGTAAACAAAATGTATAAAACAAATAATAGTGATAAAATTTGTTTTTTCCCCCCCCCCGTTAATTGTGTTGTAAAAATGAGTTATATTTGAAAATGCACCTTTCCAAATTTTTGGTCTCACAGGGCCCCATAAGTTTCCTGGGAACAGAAAAATATTGAAAAAAATGCAAGAAAAAACCCCTTTTAAATTTAAATTAAAATAAAAGAATACCCGGGGGGGCGGCAGTCGCCGGGTTTTCCCGGGAAAGCACGTCCCTTTCTGCAAACTTTGGGCCCCCTGTATCTCCCCGGAAAATACTGATGGCCCAAAAAAAAAATTTTTTTTGGCTTTTTTAAAACCACTCAGAAAAATTTTCCTAACATTTTTATTTTTAAAATTTGTTTTTTTCGAATATTTTGGCCCAAATTGGGAAAGGGCCCGTTTCAGAGAGGGGCCCGAAAAACAGTAAAGGGTTAATATGAATACTGGGGGTTTCCCCTGTATTATACAGGTGGCCGTCACTAATCCAGCCGTCAGTTTTTTCGGTTCCATCAGTAATTTTGGCAAAAATTTCACCCCAGATAATTTCAAATTTCATCTTTATAATGACTCAGAAATTGTTGATTTGGGTGTAATCCACCCCAGCAGAAAAACCAGTGGGGGGAGGGGTAACAGTGATGAAAATCAGGAAGTTTTAGCAGGAAAAAAAGGGTCTATTGATGGGTTTTTTTGTATTCTAAACCCAACCACTTCATTTAAACTGGCAAAAAAAACATAATCCGGATACTTTCAGGTCCCCGTGATGCCCGGAATTTAAAGATGGCCCCCTTTTTTAGAAAAAAATAAAAGTATGTAAAGAAATGTTAAAAAAAAAACTAAAAAAATATGCAAAGTGAGCAGGGAAATACAGGCATCAATTTTTCACCATAATGTTTTTAAAAATTTTTAAATTTCCCTTTTAGGAACTTGTTTGAACAATGAGACTTTACCAGGGGTGTTGCCAAAGTTTAAAAAAGTACTTTTCTATTTTGATTAAAAACCTTTTTCCCTAATTTTCTATTTTTTTTTTCACTCGCGCACTGTGCATGTCGCTCCCCCTAAGTCCCACCCGTAAAAGAGATTAACATTTTGAAAACCCCACTGTGGTGAGATTAAAACCTGAAAATCCCCCCGTTTAGTGAGATTAACAACCCCGAAAATCCCCTGTGAGTGAAAGGGTTTAAAACCTCAAGTCCCACTGTTTAGTGAGTTAACCCTGGGAAAAACCCATGTGGTGGGGTTTAAAACCCCCTTTTCCAAAAAACCCCTGTGAGTGAGGTTTTTAAAATCTAAAGTCCCACTGTGGGGTAAGATTAACACCTTAGTCCCCCTGTGGAGTAAAAACTACATTTTAACACGTTTAAAGCCATAAATTTAAAAATTTTTTTAAATTTATTTGAAGTTTACCGAGTTAGGAAAATATTAAATTCATTGTTTCCTCGCTAAAAAAATAATTACCTAGGAATGTTTTAAAACCCTTTTTCTAGTGGGGGAGAGAACCTTCAAATTATTCATAGCAGGATAAAATAAATTGAAAGATTGGGAAAAATAGATTTATTGCAAAAAAATTTTCATCATTTAACCCCTTTTCTACTGGCCCCCATAAGGTTTAAAAGGGTTGTTTTATAGGGTTTTGGGAAATTGTTGCCCCTTTATAAGGGTTCCCCCTTTAAGTGGTCAAATACTTATTTTTAATGACTGATAAAGTAGTAATATATGTTTTTTCTGACTGGGGTTATCAAAAATAGGTTTTTTTTTTTCCCATGTTGAATTTTGCATCACTTGAAGTGGTCAGTTTTTAGGTCAGTTATTTAGGGTGTTTTGTAGCTTTTTTGGAATTTCGTATTTTTCTCGGGGGGGCCCGTTGAAAAAAATGGGTTAGCAACATTCATTAAGAGCAGGGGTAAGTGGGTCCCGTCCCGTCAAATTGAAACCTTTTTGGGATTTTTGACTGAAGTGTCTTTTTGAATTTTTGCATCAGCAAGATTCACTGAACGAGCCTTTTTTGCCATTGAGATTCAAGGAGGAAGTTCTTTAAGGGGTCAATTTTGAAAATTTTTAAAAACTAGACAGTTTGGGGGAGGAAGCATCAGTGCAAACCACAGTTTTGTTTTACCCGAGGGCCCTTTTTAAGTATCCATCCTCACCCCAGCTGGTACCCCCGGGAGTTCTTAACGGGGCCAGTATTCTTCTCCACCCTCTGTGCCTAGCCCAAATGCCAGAACTCCGTGAAACCAAAGGGTCAGCTGTTTAGCATGGGACTGTTTTAAAACACACCTTTTCATTTTAAATTTAAAACATTTTATCGTTAGAAAATCAGAGTATCTTTAAACAAAAACAATTTTTGACTATGACTTCCTTCAAGAAAGGTGATGGGGGTGAAGGACTCTTGAAACAAAGAATGGGAGTTACCCCCCTCATTCTGTGAATTAAACCTGGTTATCTCTCATTTAAAGAGGACATCTTAAGATAAGATTTGCTCGGATTTTTAACCCGGAGGGTTAGTCACCCAGGATAACCCAAGAAAGACAGTGTGTCATCGAGGACTGTTTGTCTTATTTCCATTATAGTCCTTCAGTCTTGTCCCCCAGGATGCCATCCACACCAATCGACTAACACCCAGGTACGTACCTACTTACTGCTAGGTGAACAGTGACAACAGGTGTAAGGAAACATACCCAAGTGTCTACCCAGCCGGGGATTGAATCACGGACACTCAGCATGCTATGCGAGAGTGTTGCATACGTGTGTGCACTCACCTATTTGTACTTGACTATTTGTGGTTGCAGGGGTTGATTCACAGCTCCTCTTCACTGGTAGCTACTAGGTCCACTCTCTCTCTCTGCTCCAACAGCTTTATTGTATCTCTTCTTGAAGGTATGTATAGATCCTGCCTCCACTATATCACTCTCCAGATTGTTCCACTTCCTGACAACTCTATGACTGAAAAAGACTTCCTAACATCCTTGTGACTCATCTATTGCTGTGTCTGATCTCTGAAACATTTTGTCCCTATCCACCTTGTCACTTCCTCTCAGTATTTTATGTCATTATCAAGTCCTCCATATCCTTCCTCCCCTCCAGTGTGGTCAGGTTGATTTCTCTTAACTTCTCATTGTAGGACATACCCCATAGCTCCAGGGCCAGTCTTGTTGGCTCTGGAGCTATGGCACTCTCTCTAATTTCTGGAGCTGGAGCTTTCTCAAATTTAATGACGTGCTTGACAAGGTGTGGGTTCCATACTAATGCTGCATACTCCAATATGGGCCTGGCATACATGGTGTACAGTATCTTGAATGACACTCTTACACCTCAGGAGATGTGCTCTGTATGATGCTCACTCCAAGAGCCTTTTTCTCGAGTGAGGTTTGCAACCTTTGACCCCTCTAGCATGTACTCCATGTGCAATCTTCTTTGATATTTCCAGTCTTCATGACTCTTTTCATTTGGTGGGGTTAAATTTCAGGAACTATTTGTTGCACCAGGTTTGCAGCCTGTCCAGATCCCTTTGTAGCCCTACCTGATCCTCATCTGCTTGAATTCTCCACACCAATTTCACATCATCTGCAAACAGGGACACCTCTGAATCTATTACTCCGTCATGTCATTCATAAATATCAGAAACAGCACCGGTCCTAGGACTGACCCTTGTGGAACCCCACTCGTCACAGGCACCAATTCTGACACCTTGTCACATACCATGACTCGCTGATGCCTTCCCATCAGGTATTCCCTGATCCATTGCAGTGCTTTTCCTGTTAATCCTGCCTTTTCCTCTGGCTGTCGCACTAATTTCTTGCGCAGAACTGTGTCAAAAGTCTTCTTTCAGTCCAAGAAAATGCAGTCTGCCCACCGCTCTCTCTCTCCTGTCTTCTGTTACCCTGTAAAATTCCAGTAGGTTTGTGACACAGGATTTGCCCTTCCTGAATCCATGTTGGTTATCATGTGTAAGCTCATTCCTTTCTTGGTTTTCCACCACTCTTCAATAATCTCTCCATGACCTTGCATACTATACA
>NC_069487.1:20380810-20393310 GCF_026875155.1 Cherax quadricarinatus | reverse complement strand
CATAGGCACCAGAACAGTCAACTAACTGTTGCTCTGACAGACTGATCAGGTCACCAGTCTTCAGGAAATGTTGCCCCTCCAGAGAGCCAGTCTGTAAACACAGGGTTAACCACTGTTAATACACCTTCTTAGACAATGATCATTAAAGACAGGGATAACCTCAAGGTTAAGAATACTTTTTTAATAACCTTGTATTACTGGGACAACTTCAGGGTTAAGAATACTTCATAATAACCTTGTATTACTGGGATAACCTTAGGGTTAAGAATACTTTGTAATAACCTTATACAGTGGACCCTCGAGTTTCGGCAGCCTCGACTTTCGTGAAATTCGACCTTCGGTGAGTTTTTTTTTGGAAAAATTTGGCCTCGAGTTTCGTGAAAAAACTCGTGTTTCGGCGACCGTCTGGTACCCGTCCGCCCGTCACCACACACACAAAGCCAGTCTCCCATGCCATTCACGCTCAGTGTGCCATTGTTTACCAACACGTGGCCATCACCCCGCGGGTTCATACGTAATAATCCATTGTTTTTTGTGATTACAGCTGCTAAATAAGTAACCATGAGCCCAAGGAAAGCTAGTGCAAGCACTTTGGTAAAGAAAGTGAGGAACACGATCGAATTCAAGAAGGAAATCATTGAAAAATATGAGAGTGGAGTGCGTGTTACAGAGCTTGCCAGGATGTATGGCAAGCCCTATTCAACCATGACTTCGATCATGGCGAAAGGAAAGGAAATAAAGTGTGCTGTTGTTGCAAAAGGGGTGGATATGCTGACAAAAAGGAGATCACAAATCCTCGAAGAAGTGGAGAGGTTATTGTTGGTGTGGATTACCGAAAAACATTTAGCAGGAGATTGTGTTACGCAGTCGATAATATGTGAAAAGGGAAGGCAGTTGCATGACGATCTCGTAAAGAACATGCCTGCAACAAGTGGTGATGCTTGTGATTTTAAGGCCAGGAAAGGTTGGTTTGAGAGATTTAAGAAGTGTAGTGGCATTCACAGTGTGATAAGGCATGGTGAGGCTGCCACTTCTGACAAAAAAGCAGCTGAGAAGTTTGTACAGGAGTTTAAGGAGTGCGTAGACACTGGAGAATTCAAACCCCAGCAAGTGTTTGTGACGAAACAGGCCTCTTCTGGAAGAAAATGCCGAAGAGGACCTCATCATGCAGGAGGAAGCGGCATTTCCAGGACCCCAAGCCTATGAAAGCCCAGGCTTACTCTCATGTTTTGTAGTAATGCTAGTAGGGATTTTAAAGTGAAGCCTTTACTGGTGTATCACTCTGAAAATCCCAGAGTGTTCAAGAAATACAGTGTCCCCAAAAGAGTAACTTGTGTGTGATGTGGAAGGCTAACCAGTAAGGCATGGGTCACAAGAGGAATTTCTTAGACTGGTTTAATGAAGTGTTTGGCCCCAGTGTGAAGAAATACCTCCTGGAAAATAAATTGCCCTCAAGTGCCCCCTGGTAATGGACAATGCCCCTGCTCATCCTCCAGACCTGGAAGAGCAAATAGTGGAGGGTTTAGTTTCATCACGGTGAAGTTCTTGCCTCTAATACCATACTCTCCCCCAGCCCGTGAACCAGCAGGTCATTTCAAACTTCAAAAAAAACTCTACACCAAAGCAGTGTTTCAGAAGTCTTTGAAGTGACCTCAGACACAGAATTGACCCTAGAGAGTTCCTGAAAGATCACTTTAATATCTTCCATTGCATAAACCTTATGGGTAAGTCTTGGGAGGGAGTGACTTCCAGAACTTTGAACTCTGTTTGGGGGAGAAATTTGTGGCCAGATTGTGTACAAGAGAGGGATTTTAAAGGGGTTTTTGGCTGACCCTAAGGAACCTATCCCAGTTGTGGAAACTATTGTAGCATTGGGGATGTCCCTGGGGTTGGAGGTGAGGGGTGAGGATGTGGAAAAAGTTGGTGGAGGACCACGGGGAAGAGCTAACCACTGAAGAGCTGCAAGAGCTTCATCAGCAACAGCAACAGATCACAGCTCAGGAAACTGCTGCAGAGGAGGAGGAAGAGAGATGGAGGGAGGTGCCTTCTTCAAAGATTAAGGACATTTGTGGAAAGTGGACTGAAGTGCAAACATTTATGGATGAACTTCTCCCTAACAAAGCTGTTGCAGGCCGTATTGGCAACATGTACAATGACAGTGTTGTGTCCCTCTTCAGGGAAATCTTAAAGAAACGCCAGAAACAGACCTCTCTGGACAGATATTTTGTGCGACAGGGGTCCAGTGACTCTCAAGCTGGTCCCAGTGGCATTAAAAGAAGAAGGGAAGTAACCCCAGATATGGACTTCACACCTGAAGTCCTAATGGAAGGAGATTCTCCTTCCAAAAAATAGTGTACACCTTCCTCCTATCCCCTCCTTCCGTCTTCCATCCACCCAGAAGTCTTCAGTAAAGGTAAGTGTAATGTTATTATTATTTATTTTAAATGCATGTAATACGTGATTTCTGATTGTTTTCATTATGTAAATCTTTATTTAATTTGAAAAAAATATTTTAATATTTTTGGGTGTCTGGTATAGATTAATTTTATTTCTATTATTTCTTACGGGGAAAAAAGTTTCCGATTTCGTGAATTTTGACCTTCAGCGGCTTCTCTGGAACGGATAATCACAATCGGGGTCCACTTGTACAGTGGAACCTCAATTTTCGAACTTATCCCTTTCCCGGAGCTATTCTAAATTCGAAAAGTTGAAAGCGAAGCAATATTTCCCATAAGAAATAAAGGAAATACAATTAATCCATTCCAGAAACCAAAAATATTCACAAAAAAAAATACATTTTATGAGGTTAATTATAGTTTTACATACAACAAATACGTGATTACAATATGTATTAAAAATTAAATAAACATATAACATTTTTTACTTGCCTTTTTTGAGATTGGGGATGGCATCCGGGAAATGGGGGAGGAGAGAGGGATGGTGGGATTAGTGTTTGGAAGGGGAATCCCCCTCCATAAGGACTTAGGTATTAAAGCCCTCTTTGGGGTTACTTCCCCTCGTTTTTAATGACACTAGGGGCCAGCTTGAGAGTCCTGGAACCCTTGTCTCACAAAATAACTGTCCACAGTCCTTGTTTTTGGTGCCTCTTTAAGATTCCTAAATGGGACATGGTTTTTGTCACTGAACTTGTTGCCCAAAATGGCTTGTTCAGCTTGCTCAGGGCGGTACTTCTCCACGAACATTTGGATCTTCACTTGGCGCAAATCTCCTTAATCTTTAAATCGCATGCAATTCCTCGCCTTTCACTAATAATCGGGCTTTGAAGCACTGTCACTTTCCATCACCACACTATGGTGTTCTCACTTCTTTACCCAGGGGACCACAATAAGTTTCTTGGGCCAGGTAGCTTATTTACAGCCCAAAGCCTAAACAAAAATGAATTAATCGATAAGTTTGAATGAGAGCACAGGGTTTGTGTTCACCAGCATCACAAGCCAAACTGGCTCACGGCACTGCGCGGGGGACGCGGGGCAGAGCAGGCTGGGGACAGGCCGGTACCCGGTGGTTCGAAATATGGGCGGTTCAAAATGGGAAAAGTTAGTTCGAAAAAAACGATCGATTTCGAAAAGTTTGAAAGGGGATACGTTCAAAATTTGAGGTTCACGTATTACGGAAACCTCAGGGTAAGCATACTTTGTAATGATCTTGTATTACGGGAAACCTCAGGTTAAGAATCAGGGGGACCCCCGACATTCGATAAATCTGACATTCGAGCTTTTAACGCAAAATTTCGCTTCGACATTCGATGGAAAACCGACATTCGATTTCAATTCGTAGAGACGTGCCCCGGTGGCCGAATGCCCCTGGGGCCATGTTTACAAGCAGCCAGTGTGCGCGCATCTAAGGATACATTCGGTACATTCATATTATCATATTACACTGTGTTTGGTGCTTGTTTTTGCAAAAAGTCACCATGGGCCCCAAGAAAGCTTCTAGAAAAAGGCTTCAAGAAAAAGGCACTAATGACATTGAAATGAAGAAGAGATAATTGCAAAGTAGAAAGTGGAGTGCGGGTCGGAGCTGGCCAGGTTGTAGTAAACCCCAATCACCATCTCTGCTAGAGTGAGCAGGAAAACGGCAATAGAAGCTGTTGTTGCAAAAGGTGCAACTTTGTTTTTGAAACAGAGATCGCTAGTGTTGGAAGTTGTTGAGAGACTGTTATTGGTGTGGACAAATGAAAAACAGATAGCAGGAGATAGCATCTCTCAAGCGATCATTGTTGAAAAGGCTAGGAAGTTGCATGATGATTTGGTAAAGAAATTGCCTGCAACTAGTGGTGATGTGAGTGAATTTAAGGCCACTAAGGTTGGTTTTGAAAGATTTAAGAATCGCAGTGGCATACAGTGTGGTAAGGCACGGTGAGGCTGCCAGTTCGGACCACAAAGCGGCTGAAAAATACATCACGAATTCAAGGAGTACATAGAGGCTGAAGGGTTGAAACCTGAACAAGTTTTTAATTGTGACGAAACAGGCCTGTTTTGGAAGAAATTGCCAAGCAGACCTACATTACTCAGGAGGAAGAGGCATTCCCAGGACATAAGCCTGTGAAAGACAGGCTTACTCTTCTGATGTGTGCCAATGCTAGTGGTGATTGCAAAGTGAAGCTTTTATTGGTGTATCACTCAGAAACTCCCAGAGCGTTCAGGCAAAATAATATCCTCAAGGCTAATTTTGTGTGCTGTGGAGGGCAAACAGTAAGGCATGGGTCACTAGGGACTTTTTCTATGACTGGTTACACACATGCATTTGCCCCCAATGGTGAAAAATACCTAACTGAAAAGAAATTAGACCTCAAGTGCCTCCTGGTATTAGACAATGCTCCTGGTCATCCTACAGACTTGGCAGAGCGACTTTCTGGGGACATGAGCTTCATTAAGGTCAAGTTTTTGCCTCCTAATACCACTCCTCTCCTGCAGCCCATGGACCAGCAGGTCATTTCCAACTTCAAGAAACTGTACACAAAATCTATGTTTCAAAAGTGCTTTGTAGTGACCACAGAAACTCAACTGACTCTAAAAGAGTTTTGGAAGGATCACTTTAATATCCTCAATTGTATAAACCTTATAGGTAAGGCTTGGGAGGAAGTGACTAAGAGGACCTTGAACTCTTCTTGGAAAAAACTGTGGCCAGAATGTGTAGACAAAAGGGATTTTGAAGGGCTTGAGGCTAACCCTGAGAATCCTATGCCAGTTGAGGAATCCATTGTCGCATTGGGGAAGTCCTTGGGGTTGGAGGTTAGTGGGGAGGTGTGAAGAGTTGGTGGAGGAGGACATTGAAGAATTAACCACTGATGAGCTGCTAGATCATCTTCAGCAGCAAGAGGCTAGACCTGAGGAAACTGCTTCGGAGGAGGGGATAGAAAAATTGAGGAAGTTGCCTACTTCAAAGATTAAGAAATGTGTGCAATGTGGCTTAAAGTGCAAACCTTTTTGATGACAATCACCTAACACAGCTATTGCAAGCCATGCTGGTGACTATTACACTGACTATGTTGTGAACCACTTTAGGAAAGTCATAAAGGAATGAGAGATACAGGCCTCTATGGACAGATACGGCGACAGAAGTCCAGTGACTCTCAAGCTGGTCCTAGCGGCATTAAAGGAAGAGAAGTAACCCCCGGAAAAGGACTTGCTACCTCAAGTCCTAATGGAAGGGGATTCCCCTTCTAAAACACTAACACCATCAACACATCCCCTCCTCCCATCCCATCAATCATCACTAGATCTTCATTAAAGGTAAGTGTCAATTATTCTATTGTTATTAATCTATTGTTATTGTTGTTATTGTAATTATTGCATTAAACTTAATATTTCATGTGGTAAATTTTTTTTTTCATACTTTTGGGTGTCTTGCATGGATTAATTTGATTTCCATTATTTCTTATGGGGAAAATTAATTCGACTTTCGATATTTTTCGACATTCGATAGCTCTCAGGAACGATTAGTATCGAATGTCGAGGGTCCACTGTACTTTGTAATAACCTTGTATTACTGGGATAACCTCAGGGTAAGAGTACACTCTGTGATGATAAAAAATAATAATAATAATAAGTGGAACAGTATTCTTCCTCTGTAAGCCATGCATGTCATAAGAAGCGACTAAAATGCCAGGAGCAAGGGGCCAGTAACCCCTTCTCCTGTATAATCTACTAAAAATGAGAAAAAGAAAAACTATAAAACTGGGATGTTTTGAATGTGCGTGGATGTAGTGTGGATGATAAGAAATGATTGCTAATGTTATGAATGAAAAAAGAAGCTGGACATCCTAGCTCTAAGCAAAGCAAAACTGAAGGGAGTAGGTGAGTTTAAGTGGGGAGGAATAAGTGGGATAAAGTCAGAAGTATCTGAGAGAGTTAGAGCTAAGGAAGGGGTAGCAATAATGCTGAAGGATCATTGTGGTAAGAGAAGAGGGAATATAAATGTATAAATTCAAGGACAATGTGGACTAAAATATGGTCAGATGCAAAAAAGTGGGTCAAAAACAAATGTGTATGCACTCGGAGAAGAGAGGAGTATCGAGGAGAGAGAGAGAGATTTTGGGAGATGTTAAGTGAGTATGTAGGAACTTTTGAACCGAGTGAGAGAGTAATTGTGGTAGAAAACCTAAATGGTAGGTAAGTTTGGGGTGCCAGGTGTAAATGATAATGGGGAGCCCTTGATTGAACTTTGTATGGAAAGGGGTATGGTTATAGGTAATACATATTTTAGGAAAAAGTGGATGAATACATATACAGTGGAGCCTCAAATATCGAACTGCTCCCAACTCAACTAATTATGCAACTGCTTTTATAAGTGTATTTTTGAGGGTGTGAAATGAACTAATCTAATTTACATTATTCCTGATGGGAATAAATTCGCTCAGTAACGGCACCTGAACAGCCGTCTGGAATGAAGAAAGTTCGATATTTGAGGTTCCACTGTACAAGTTATGATATAGAGCGTAATGACAGTTTGTTAGACTACGTATTGGTAGATAAAAGACAGTTGGGTAGACTTCAGGATGTACATGTTTATAGAGGGTCCACAGATATATCAAATCACTTCTTAGTTGTAGCTACAGGGAGAGTAAATGGTAGATGGAATACAAGGAAAATGGAAGTAGCAAGTAAGAGAGAAGTGAAGGCTAATAAACTAAAGGAGGAGGCAGTTATGGTAAGATATAAACAACTGTTGGAGGACAGATGGGCTAGCGAGAGTATAGGCAATGGGGCCGAAGATGTATGGGGTATGTTTAAAAGTGTAGTGTTAGAGTGTTCAGCAGAAGTTTGCGGTTACAGGAAAGTGGGTGCGGGAGGGAAGAAGAGCGATTGGTGGAATGATGTAAAGAGAGTAGTAAGAGAGAAAAATTTAGTACAGTGGACCCCCGCTTAACGATCACCTCCAAATGCGACCAATTATGTAAGTGTATTTATGTAAGTGCGTTTGTACGTGTATGTTTGGGGGTCTGAAATGGACTAATCTACTTCACAATATTCCTTATGGGAAAAAATTCGGTCAGTACTGGCACCTGAACATACTACTGGAATGAAAAAAGTTCGTTAACCGGGGGTCCACTGTATATGAGAGGTTTTTACGAAGTATAAGTGATGCAAGGAGGGATTAGTATATGGAGAGAAAAAGAGAGATTAAGAGAGTAGTGAAGCAATGTAAAAAGAGAGCAAATGAGAGAGTTGGTGAGATGTTATCAACAAATTTTGTTGAAAATAAGAAAAAGTTTTGAGTGAGATTAATAAGTTGAGAAAGCCTTGGGAATGAATGGATTTGACAGTTAAAAATAGGAGAGTTATTAAATGGAGAAATTAGAGGTAAAAGTGGCCCCCCGAATTCGAGGCATCGACATGGATAAATCCGACATTCGATGTGTTTTTAACGCAAAATTTCGCCTCGACATTCAAATGGGAAAACCCGAAATTCGATACAAATTCGTTAAAACCCGTGTCCACGTGTGGCCTGAACTGCACCATGGTGCCAGTGTTTACAAGCCAGCCAGTGTGCGCGCATCTAAGGATACATTCGGGTACATTCCATATTATCCATATTATCACTGTTTTTGGTGCCTGTTTCTGAAAAAATAAGTAACCATGGGCCCCAAGAAAGCTTCTAGTGTCAACCCTTCGAAAAAAAAAGGTGCTATTGACTATTGAAATGAAGAAAGAGATAATTGCAAGTACGAAGTGGAGTGCGTGTTCAGAGTGCATATGATTTGGTAAAGAAATTGCCTGAAACTAGTGGTGATGTGAGTGAATTTTAAGGCCAGCAAAGGTTGGTTTGAAAGATATAAGAATTGTAGTGGCATACACAGTGTGGTAAGGCATGGGTGAGGCTGCCAGTTCAAGTCCTAATGGAAGGGGGATTCCCCTTCAAAACACTAACACCATCCCCCACACTCCCCCCTCCCCATCCCATCGATCATCACCAGATCTTCTTTTAAATGTAAGTCTCAATTATTCTATTGTTATTAATCTTTTGTTATTGTAATTATTCTATTGCATTAAATTTAAATTATTTCATGTGGTAAAATTTTTTTCATACTTTTGTGGTGTCTTGCACGGATTAATTTGATTTCCATTAATTCTTATGGGGAAATTAATTCGACTTTCGATATTTTCGACATTCGATGGCTTCGGAATGGATTAATATCGAATTGTCGGGGGTCCACTGTATTGGGAAAGTTGGCGGGAATATTTTGAGGAATTATTAAATATTGAGGGGAAAAGTTTAAGGAAGCTGTAAATTTGTGTATAGGGCAGGAGGAATAACACCTTGTAGGAGAAAGGAAAAACCCAATTGTGAGTGTAAGGAAAGTGTGAGACAGGGGGTAAAAGGGGTAAAGCAGCTGGGTTTTGATGAATAAAGATAGAAATGTTAAAAGCGGGTGAGGACATAGTTTGGAGTGGTTAGTGCTTTCATTTAATAAATGTTGGAAGAGGGTAAGGTACCTAGGGATTGGCAGAGAGCATGCATAGTTCCTTTGTATAAAGGAAAAGGGGACAAAACAGTGTAAAAATTATAGGGGAATAGGGGATAGGGGAATGGGTCTGGTAATGTGTATGGTAGAGTTATTATTGAAAGAATTAAGATTTAAAAGGGGGAAAGTTAGGATAGCACATGAACAGGGAGGCTTTGGGAAGGGGTAGGGGGGTGTAGACCAGTATTTACATTTGAAACATATAGGTGAACAGTGTTTAGATAAGGATAAAGGGGTTTTTTGTGTCTTTTTATGGATTTGGAAAAAAGGCACATGTTAGGGTGGATAGGGGGCAACGTGGCAGATGTTCCCAAATGTAACGGAATAGGAAGTAGGTTACTGAAAGCAGTGAAGAATTTTTATGAGAGTAGTGAGGCTCAAGTTAGAGTATGTAGGAGAGAGAGAGATTATTTCCCAGTAAATGTAGGTCTTAGACAAGGATGTGTGATGTTACCGTTGTTGTTCAATATATTTATAGATGGAGTTGTAAGAGAAGTGAATGCTTGGGTGTTTGGGAGAGGTGTGGGGTTAAACGATAAAGAACTAACACAAAAGGAGTTGTCTCAGTTGCTCTTTGCTGATGACACTGTGTTTTTGGGGAGATTTCTGAAGAAAGTTGAGGAGGTTGGTGGACGAGTTGGTAGGGTAGTAAAAAGAGAAATTAAAAGTGAAAAATAGGAAAGAATAAGGTGATGAGGATAAAAAAAATTAAGTAATGAAAGATTGGATATTAGATTGGAGGGAGAGAGTATAGAGGAGGTGAAAGTATTCAGATATTTGGGACTGGACGTATCAGCAGATGGGTCTATGAAAAATGAAGGTGAATCATAGAACTGGCAAGGGGGAAAAGGTGAGTGGTGCACTGAGGGGTCTGTATAGACAAAGAACTTTATCCAAGGAAGCAAAGAGAAGAATGTATGAGAGTTAGTTATAAAGCATTCTTATATGTGTTGAATCTGGGTGGTGAATTTGCAAACAAGGAAAGGCTGGAGGCAGTGAAAATGTGTCTGAGGGCAATGTGTGGTTGTGAATATAAATGCAAAGGCGAATCCATAGTTTGAGATTAGGAGGAGGGGCGGGGATTACCAAAACTATTATCCATGGGGTTAGGAGAGGTTGAGATGATTAGATATTCAGAGAGGATGGGACGAATTTGAATGACTTCAAGAGTGTATAAATCTGTAGTGGAAAGGAAGGCGGGGTAGGGGTGGCCTAGGAAATTTTGGGGGAGGGGGTTAAAGGAGGTTTCTGTGTGTGATGGGCTTGGACTTCCAGCAAGTATGCGTGAGCATGTTAGGGTGAATGGAGGCAAATGGTTTTTTAATACTTGACGTGCTGTTGGAGTGTGAGCAAAGGGAACATTTATGAGGGGAAATTCATGGAAATCAGCAGGCCGGACTTGAATCTTTGGGGATGGGAAGTTCCCGTGCCTGGGTCTCTGAAGGAAGGGTGTTAATGTTTTCAGTTTTATAACTAGTGTAAGTGCCTCTGGCAAGACCACTGACAGAAATGAAATAATGATGAAAGTTTTTTTTTTTTTTGGGGCCCCTCTGCATTTTGGGGAACGGCCGATGTGTTAATAAAAAAAAATAGTAGCATTATTAATGACAATAATAATGATAAGAACAGTTTGGTATAACTCACAGCAGAGAAAGACCAGCAAGAACCACACTGGCCTTGATCTTTAACTCCAGTAACAGCTCCTTGATTTTCCTCCAGTCAACATCAGCTGCCCTTTGGGTGTTTTAATCATCCTGGGCACTGTGTTCCCTTGTGAAGCTTCTAAGTGGGTTCCTTTTGTATCCCTTCATGACTGCGTTGAACTCCTCGTTAGTCTGGAATAACGAAAAGTTGTTTGGAGAATCTCAATAGCATGTATGTGTGTGTTTCTCGGTGTATATGCAGAGGTTTGCATGTATCAGTGTATTTACACAAAGAGGTGTGTATGTGCACAGAGACAACTGTATCTATACAGAAAGGAGTCTTCACAGAGGTGTGGAGATACACAGAGAGGCGTGTATCTTTCAATGTATATACACAGAGAGGTATGTATGTAAAAAGTAAGGTGTGTGTATATACACAGTTGTGTATCTTTCATTGTGTATACATAGATCGGCATCTCTCAGTGGATATACACAAACAAGTGTGTATCCTCAGTATACAAAAAGGAGTGTGTATCTCAGTGAATATACACAGGTACATATCTCACTATAGATATACACCGAAAGGTGTGTATCTCTCAAGGACATACACGTAAAGGTGTGTGTGTATATGTGTATATTCTGAAAGAATTGCGCATCTCAAAAGATATACACTGAAAGATGTATATTTCTCAGTATCAATGCTTACTTAGTATCTACTAGTGTATATACACAGAGATGTGTGCTCGCATTACCTCTATACAGTGGTTTGTATCTCTCAGTGGACATACAAAAAGTATATCCCTCAGTATATAAAAAGGGATGTGTATCAGTGAATATACACAGACACGTGTATATTTTAAGATAGACACTGAGATGTGTGTTGTGTGTGTGTGCATGTGTATATTGAGAGGTGTGCATCTCAGAGGATATACATAGAAATATGTGTATCTCTCAGTGTAAATGCTCTCTTAGATGAGTATCTAATAATGTATATTCACAGAGGGGTATCTCTCATTGTATATGCTCTTACACAAGGAAGTCTGTATCTCCCAATGGGTGTGCATATTACCGTGAATATACACAGAGATGCGTGTCTCTCTCAGAGGCGTATTTCTCTTAGGTTATGTACACATAAGTTTGTATCTCTGAGGATATATACACCCAGAGATACACACCTGAGAGATACATACCTGTAAGGAATTAAGTCTTCTTCACATAACTGGGAACTAAAAACATATACTAACCATGTCAGCGAACTGATTGACAGCAAGGTCAAAAGTCACTTCCCCATTGGCAAATTTCTTGTTATGTTCCTCGATGTAGTTGAGATTGTCCTGGAAGACTTTGAGTCTGTAGACCTCTTCTTCTGCGTCCACATATTTCCTTCCAAACTTTTCCTGTCAAAAGCAACAGAAATGTGTTCATCACAGTCTTGCTCCTCATTTTTCCTGTTTTAATTTCCTTGCAGTCCAGGAATATGCAGTCTATCCACTCACCCCCCCCCTCCCTCTCTCTCTCTCTCTCTACCTGCCTTATGTCTGGAGATGAATGGTTCAGAGAACCCATAAGTTTATAAATTAGACACATGTGTAACACTTGATTATCTTTAGTGAGGAAACATTTCGCGCTACAGTGGTTTTATCAGTCCATACAAAGGAGAATGGTGAACAGGAGTATGAGGTAATCAGTCCCTCAGCCTTGAGTCGAAGTAATCAGTCCATCAATCTTCACCATTCTCCTTTGTATGGACTTATGAAGCCAGTGTATGGCGAAACGTTTCTTCATTTATCTGCCTTATTTCTGTCTCTGTATTATAAAACTTCAAAAAAACTCCAATTTGTGGTATACACACTTTTCTGTGGAGCCCA
>NC_069487.1:20327337-20380310 GCF_026875155.1 Cherax quadricarinatus | reverse complement strand
CTGTTTTGCCCCACCCTCTCTGTTATGATGCCAAATAGTCAATTACAGTGGACCCCCGGTATTCGATAAATCCAGTATTCGATGCATTATATCGCAAAAAATTTTCCTCGGTATTCGATTGAAAACCCGGTACTCGATACGATTCATATGAGACCTGTCCACGTGTGGCCTGAACTGCCCCATGTGTGCCATTGTTTACAAGCCAGCCAGTGTGCGCGCATCTAAGGATACATTCGGTACATTCCATATTATCCATATTATCACTGTGTTTGGTGCTTGTTTCTGCAAAATAAGTCACCATGGACCCCAAGAAAGCTTCTAGTGCCAACCCTGTGGTAAAAAGGGTGAGAATTAGTATGGATATTGAGAAAGATTTTGAAGGGTTTGGGGCTAACCCTGAGAAGCCTATGCCAGTTGTGGAATCCATTGTGCCGGAAAAGGACTTGCTACCTCAAGTCCTAATGGAAGGGGATTCCCCTTCTAAACACTAACACCTCTCCCCTCCTCCCATCCTATCAATCATCACCAGATCTTCATTAAAGGTAAGTGTCAATTACTTTATTGTTATTGTAATTATTCTATTGCATTAAACTTAATATTTCATGTAGTAAAATTTTTTTTTTCATACTTTTGGGTGTCTTGCACCGTTTAATTTGATTTCCATTATTTCTTATGAGGAAAATTGATTCGGTTTTCGATATTATCGGTATTCGATGAGCTCTCAGGAACGGATTAACCCTTCGACTGTTTACGACGTATAAATACGTCTTACGAGCCAATGTTTCTGACGTATTTATACGCACAAATTCTAGCGGCTTCAAATCAAGTGGGAAAGGCCTGGTAGGCCTACATGAGAGAGAATGGGTCTCAGCGGTCGGTGTGCACCCTGTGAAAAAAATCTGGGACCCAGCGGTGCATTGTGGGAACACCATCTTGTTAGTCCATTTTCACCATGCCTCTCGGTAAGAAGTTCCTCACTCCTCGGCGGATTGGTGGTCTTATGTTCCCAAGTGATAGCTCTAATAGCGATGAAAATGTCAGTGCAGTGAATTCCAGGGTTTTGAAGTGAGTGTTACAGGAAAAAGTGCCCAGGATAACGTAATTAGTGATGAAAACCCAGATGACCCACAACCTTCCACCTCTGGTGCTGGGCCGGCTTGTTCACGTTCACGTTCGCCTGTACCAGGACGAAAGAGGAAACTATTTGGTCGTGTACAACACCCAGATGATAGCAGTGAATGTGATAGTGATAGTGATTTCAAGGTCATTGAAAGCAGTTCTACTGACAGTGAGGGTGAATATTCCCCAGTGAAGCGGCAGTATGTACGACGTAGCATGCGGTCTGGTAGTGTTTCATATGTTGTTCCAAGGGAAAGGAGAAACTCTGGGAGCACATCCCGTGGCCCTACACCACGACCTGATAGTGAAGATGCACAACCACAACCTGCACAACCACAACCACGGTACAATATCCAGACCCCACCAGCAGACCGCATCTGGGATTGGCAGGACGGTGACGAGTTTGTTCCATCCCCATAACTTTGATGAAACACAAAGTGGAATAAAGCCATCATGTCCACTTGGGAACAATGCCAGTGAACTGGACTACTTTGAGTTATTCTTCGACGAACCCCTGATGGACATCATTGTCAGGGAAACAAACACATACTGTGATTACACCATGGCAAATACAATTCTCTCACCAAAATCATGGCTACACAAGTGGAAGGAGACAACTGGGCAGAGATGTACCTGTTTTTTGCCACATAATGCTTATGCACATGTGTATAAGCACACTGTCACCAATACTGGGCAACAGAACCTGGATTTCAACCCCAGGTTTTAGTGACATTAAGGGTGTCGTGGGTTTCCTGATACTGTTAGTATGTTACACCTTTTCAGACAAAACCAGGCCTGACAGAAGTGCCAGGTTATATAAGATAAGAAATGTGTTTATGTACCTGAAACAAAAGTGCTGCATGTATTTTTATCCCTTCAGGAAGCTTGTTATTGATGAGTCCTTGATTTTATTCAAAGGAAAACTCTCATTCAAGCAATATATAAATAAGCAAGAGGAAGCGCTTTGGTATAAAAGGGTATTTGTACTGTGTGATTGCGAAGTGGTCTTGTTTTAGATATTTTTTGTGTACACTGGCGTAATACTTTGAGAGATACCATGAAGTTTTTGGGTATCTCTGGTGATGTGGTTTTGAACAATGATGGAACCATATCTTGGTAAGGGGCTATGTTTTTTATGATAACTGGTACACAAGGCCCCTTATCAGTGATTTCTTGCGAGGTGGGAAATTGACAGACGTGTGTGGGGACAGTGCGTCGTAATCGTTAAACATATGCCAAGGTTCGACGCTGGCACTCGCAGAGGTGAGGTGCAAGCCTTTGCTGCCAATGACATCATGGCATTTCGGTGGGATGACAAACGTGATGTCACATTATTTACATCAGTTCACCGAAACGAAATGGTGCACAGTGGCAGGCACAACAGAGAGACCAATGAACCCCTTCTAAAGCCTGCAGCTGTCATGGACTACAACCTCAATATGCGGTTAGTTGGGAAATGTTTATAGCAGATTGGGTTTGCAGACTGTGTACGCAAGAGTTATAATGGTATATAAAACTTTTTTTCCCTCTTGTTGATATCTCTATGCTGAATGCTTATAACATATACAAGTTGAAAACCAACAAACACCCAAAATTGGTGAATTTTGCTTGTCGCAATCAGAAAAATAAATTTCAAAGTACCAAGGAGCAACACCTGCAATAGACCAGCGCCCCCGAAATTACCAACACACGTCATCTCGTTTCAGGCTGGTGATCACTACCCCTTTCAACTGCCTCCTATACTGCCAAGAAAAATGCTCAGAAGAGGTTTATGTATGTACACATACCACAAAAAAGCCCAAAACACGCGAGGGCACTCGTTTTATGTGTGAAGAGTGTCAAGTGCCACTCTGCATATACCATGTTTCAAAGAGTTCCCAAGCTGCAGCAGTTCTAGGAACATGTTTAGTGACTGTACATTTGTATATATATTATGGAACAATTTGTAATAAACATTGTTTTTTCATTGTTTGTTTGGTAAACAAAGTGTATACACAAACTAATAGTGATAAAGTTTGTTCAGTTATTGTGTTGTAAACAATGAGTGTATATTTGAAGAATGCACCTTACATTGGTCTCACAGGCCACATAAGTTACCTGGAACAGAAAAATATTGAAAAATGCAAGAAACCTTTGAATTAGAGTAAATAAAAGAATACCGGGTGGGCGGCAGTCGCCGCTGTTCCCGTACGCACGTCACTTTCTGCAAACTTTGTGGCTCTGTATCTCGGTAAGTACTGATGGCAAAAAATATTTTTTAGGCTTAAAACACTCAGAAAAATATTCCTAACATTTTCATAAGAAAATTTGTTTTTTTCGAATATTTGGCGACATAGAATGACAGTTTCAGAGAGGGGCCTGAAACAGTCAAAGGGTTAATATCGAATACTGGGGGTCCACTGTATTATACAGGTCGGCCGTCACTAATCCAGCAGTCAGTTATTCGGTTCCATCAGTA
This sequence comes from Cherax quadricarinatus, assembly GCF_026875155.1. Lineage (NCBI taxonomy): Eukaryota > Metazoa > Arthropoda > Malacostraca > Decapoda > Parastacidae > Cherax > Cherax quadricarinatus. The sequence goes on along the minus strand of NC_069487.1, from coordinate 20,376,733 downwards.
ATCTGGCACTAATTTCACCTAGCATAATTTCAAATTTCATCATTATACTGACTCAGAAATTGTTCAGATGGTTGTAAATCCACAGCAGCAAGCCAGTGGCGGAGATAACAGTGATGAAAATCAGGAAGATGTAGCAGAAAGAGGCTCTATTGATGGGTTAATTGTATTCTAACCTAACCACTTCATAATCTGGCAAACTCACTAATCCGGCATACTACAGGTCCCAGTGATGCCGGATTAATGATGGCCGACCTGTATTAGAAAGAATAATACGTATGTACAAGAAATGTTAAAAAAAATCTAAAAATATACTGCATGTGAGCAGGCAAGCTACAGGCATCATTGTCACCATACATGTTATAAATTATTATAATTCCTTGTAGGAACATTGTAGAACAATGAGACTTATACCAGAGTGTTGCCAAAGTGATAAGCTACTTTTCTATATGATTAACTCCATTTCCATAATTTTCTATTTTTTTTTTCACTCGCGCACTGTGCATGTCGCTCCCCCTAAGTCCCACTGTAAATGAGATTAACATCTGAAGCCCCACTGTGAGTGAGATTAACACCTGAAGTCCCACCGTGAGTGAGATTAACACCTGAAGTCCCACTGTGAGTGAGGTTAACACCTCAAGTCCCACTGTGAGTGAGGTTAACATCTAAAGTCCCACTGTGAGTAAGATTAACACCTTAGTCCCACTGTGGGTAAAATCTACATTTTAACACGTTTAAAGCTCATAAATGAATATTTTATATTATATGAAGTTTACCAGAGTTAGGATATATTAATTCATTAGTTTCCTCGCTAAATAAAATAATTACACTAGGAATGTTAAACCTTGTTCTAGTGGGCAGAGAACCTTCAAGTTATCTCATAGCAGGATAAAATAAATTGAAAGATTGAAATCTAGATTTATTGCAAATTTACATCATTAACCTCTCTCTACTGGCACCATAAGAGTATAAGTGCTTGTCATAGGCCTTTTGAAGTTGTTGCACTTTACTAAGTTCCCTTCAAGTGGTCAACTACTTATTTATAATGACTGATAAAGTAGTAATATATGTTTGTCTGACTGGCTTATCAAAGTAGTTTTTTGGCCTATGTTGAATTTAGCATCACTTGAAGTGGTCAGTTAGTCAGGTCAGTTAGTCAGGGTGTAGCTTGTTGGAATTACGTATTTACTCGGGTGCCTGTTGAAAGATGGCTTAGCAACATTCACTTAAGAGCAGGTGTAAGTGATCAGTCAGTCAAATTGAAGCCTGTTGGGATTTTTGACTGAAGTGTCTGTTGAATATTGCATCAGCAAGATTCACTGAACGAGCCTTCTTTGCCATTGCTAGATTCAAGGAGAAGTTCTTCAAGGGGTCAATGATGAATATTTTAAAATCTAGACAGTTGGGTAGGAAGCATCAGTAGCAATACCACAGTTGTTGTTTCTACCACGAGACATTTTGATGTATCCATCCTCACCCCAGCTGGTACCCCAGGAGTTCTTAACGAGCCAGTATTCTTCTCCACCCTCTGTGCCGTAGCCAACTGCCAGAACTCCGTGATCCAGGATCAGCTGTGAGCACTGGGACTCGTAATACACACCTGTCATGAAATTAACACATTTTATCGTTAGAAAATCAGAGTATCTTTAAACAAAAACAATTTTTGACTATGACTTCCTTCAAGAAAGGTGATGGGGGTGAAGGACTCTTGAAACAAAGAATGGGAGTTACCCCCCTCATTCTGTGAATTAAACCTGGTTATCTCTCATTTAAAGAGGACATCTTAAGATAAGATTTGCTCGGATTTTTAACCCGGAGGGTTAGTCACCCAGGATAACCCAAGAAAGACAGTGTGTCATCGAGGACTGTTTGTCTTATTTCCATTATAGTCCTTCAGTCTTGTCCCCCAGGATGCCATCCACACCAATCGACTAACACCCAGGTACGTACCTACTTACTGCTAGGTGAACAGTGACAACAGGTGTAAGGGAAACATACCCAAGTGTCTACCCAGCCGGGATTGAATCCGGACACTCCCGCATGCTATGCGAGAGTGTTGCAAACGTGTGTGCACTCACCTATTTGTACTTGACTATTTGTGGTTGCAGGGGGTTTATTCACAGCTCCTCTTCACTGGTAGCTACTAGGTCCACACTCTCTCTCTGCTCCAACAGCTTTATTGTTCTCTTCTTGAAGGTATGTATAGATCCCCGCCTCCACAAAATCACTCTCCAATTGTTCCACTTCCTGACAACTCTATGACTGAAAAAGACTTCCTAACATCCTTGTGACTCATCTATTGCTGTGTCTGATCTCTGAAACATTTTGTCCCTATCCACCTTGTCACTTCCTCTAGTATTTTATGTCATTATCAAGTCCTCCATATCCTTCCTCCCCTCCAGTGTGGTCAGGTTGATTTCTCTTAACTTCTCATTGTAGGACATACCCATAGCTCCAGGGCCAGTCTTGTTGGCTCTGGAGCTATGGCACTCTCTCTAATTTCTGGAGCTGGAGCTTTCTCAAATTTATGACGTGCTTGACAGGTGTGGGTTCCATACTAATGCTGCATACTCCAATATGGGCCTGGCATACATGGTGTACAGTATCTGAATGACACTCTTACACCTCAGGAGATGTCTGCTCTGTATGATGCTCACTCCAAGAGCCTTTTTCTCGAGTGAGGTTTGCAACCTTTGACCCCTCTAGCATGTACTCCATGTGCAATCTTCTTTGATATTTCCAGTCTTCATGACTCTTTTCATTTGGTGGGGTTAAATTTCAGGAACTATTTGTTGCACCAGGTTTGCAGCCTGTCAGATCCCTTTGTAGCCCTACCTGATCCTCATCTGCTTGAATCTCCACACCAATTTCACATCATCTGCAAACATGGACACCTCTGAATCTATTACTCCGTCATGTCATTCATAAATATCAGAAACAGCACCCGTCCTAGGACTGACCCTTGTGGAACCCCACTCGTCACAGGCACCAATTCTGACACCTTGTCACATACCATGACTCGCTGAGCCTTCCCATCAGGTATTCCCTGATCCATTGCAGTGCTTTTCCTGTTAATCCTGCCTTTTCCTCTGGCTGTCGCACTAATTTCTTGCGCAGAACTGTGTCAAAAGTCTTCTTTCAGTCCAAGAAAATGCAGTCTGCCCACCGCTCTCTCTCTCCTGTCTTCTGTTACCCTGTAAAATTCCAGTAGGTTTTGTGACACAGGATTTGCCCTTCCTGAATCCATGTTGGTTATCAGTGTAAGCTCATTCCATTCTTGGTTTTCCACCACTCTTCAATAATCTCTCCATGACCTTGCAAAACTATACATGTCAGTGACACTAGTCTGTAGATTGATGCAGCCTGTCTGGCTCATTTCTGTATTTGCTGTCTTCTACACCGATAGATGTCTTGAAGATTGTTGTTAGTGACACACACAATGCTCTGATTTCTCTCCAGGACCCGTGGAGAGGTGTCAGGGGCCCACCGCCTTGAGGTGTCTAGTTTGCATAGCAGTCCTTTACTTCTGCGGTTGTGTGTAGTGTGTCCATCACTTGTTAGTGTATCTATCATCTTGGTTTGCTGAAAACCTTTCTGCTCCACTGAAATTTAGGTAAGTAAGATTTAGGTAAGTACCTAAATCTCGTGCTAAGCTCCTCATATACTTCTTGGTCTTTTCTTGTGATCTCCCCTCCTTCCTTTCTCATCCTGATTACTTGGTTGTTGACTTTTTTTTTCTTCCTGATGTGGCTGTATAACAGCTTTGGGTCAGATTTGGCTTTCAATACTATGTCATTCTCGTATTGCTGCTGGACCTCTTCACTGGTTGCTACTAGGTTCACTCACTCCCGGCTCCAAGAGCCTTATCTGATCTTATCATGTGTGTGTGTGTACTCACCTAATTGTGGTTGCAGGCATCGAGTCAGCTCCTGGCCCTGCCTCTTCACTAGTCGCTACTAGGTCTACTCTCTCCCTGCTCCATGAGCTTTATCATATCTCTTCTTAAAGCTATGTATGGATCCTGCCTCCATCACATCACTCTCCAGGCTGTTTCACTTCCTAACAACTCTTATCACTCAGGAAGTACTTCCTAACATCAATGTGACTGATCTGTACACACCTAGTTGTACTCACCTAGTTGAGGTTGCGGGGGTCGAGTCAAGCTCCTGGCCCTGTTATGTGTATGTGTGTGTGTGTGTGTGGGTACATACTCACCTACCTAGTTTAGGTTGCAGGGGTTGAGTCAAGCTCCTGCCCTGCCTCTTCACTTGTCACTACTAGGTCACTCTCCCTGAACTGTGAGCTTCATCGTTCCTTGCTTAAAGCTATGTATGGATCCTGCCTTCACTACATCGCTTCCCAAACTATTCCACGTCCTGACTATGTGGCTGAAGAAATACTTCCTAACATCCCTGTGATTCATCTGTGTCTTCACTTCCAAACTGTGTCCCTTGTTGCTGTGTCCCATGTCTGGAACATCCTGTCTTTGTCCACCTTGTCAATTCCTCTCAGTATTTTGTATGTCATTATCATGTCCCCCTATCTCTCCTGTCCTCCAGTGTCACCCGGTTGATTTCCCTTAACCTCTCCTCGTAGGACATACCTCTTAGCTCTGGGACTAGGCTTGTTGCAAACCTTTGCACTTTCTCTAGTTTTTTCTTTACATGCTTGGTTAGGTGTGGGTTCCAAACTGGTGCCGCATACTCCAATATGGCCTAACGTAGACGGTGTACAAGGTCCTGAACGATTCCTTATTAAGGTGTCAGAACGCTGTTCTGAGGTTTGCTAGGCGCCCATATGCTGCAGCAGTTATTTGGTTGATGTGCGCTTCAGGAGATGTGCCTGGTGTTATACTCACCCCAAGGTCTTTTTCCTTGAGCGAAGTTTGTAGTCTCTGGCCCCTAGACTGTACTCAGTCTGCAGTCTTCTTTGCCTTCCCCAATCTTCATGACTTTGCACTTGGTGGGGTTGAACTCCAGGGGCCAATTGCTGGACCAGGTCTGCAGCCTTCCAGATCCCTTTGTAGTTCTGCCTGGTCTTCGATCGAATGAATTCTTTTCATCAACTTCACGTCATCTGCAAACAGGGACACTTTGGAGTCTATTCCTTCCGTCATGTCGTTCACAAATACCAGAAACAGCACTGGTCCTAGGACTGACCCTGTGGGACCCTGCTGGTCACAGGTGCCCACTCTGACACCTCGCCACGTACCATGACTCGCTGCTGTCTTCCTGACAAGTATTCCCAGATCCATTGTAGTGCCTTCCCTGTTATCCCTGCTGGTCCCCCCGTTTTTGCACTAATCTCTTGTGTGGAACTGCGTCAAACGCCTTCTTGCAGTCCAAGAAAATGCAATCCACCCATGCCTCTCTCTCTTGTCTTACTGCTGTCACCATGTCATAGAACTCCAGGTTTGTGACACAGGATTTCCCATCCCTGAAACCATGTTGGCTGCTGTTGATGAGATCATTCCTTTCTAGGTGTTCCACCACTCTTCTCCTGAAAATCTTCTCCATGACTTTGTGTGTGTGTGCGTGTGTGTGTGTGTGTGTGTGTGTGTGTGTGGGGTGTGTGTGTGTGTGTGTGTGTGGGGTGTGTGTGTGTTTTGTGTGTGTTACACTCACCTAGTTGGGGTTTGCAGGGGTCGAGTCCAAGCTCCTGGCCTGCCTCTTCACGGGTTTGGTACTGGGTCACTCTCCCCCTGAACTGTGAGTTTATCATACCTCTGCTTAAAGCTGTGTATAAAATCCTGCCTCCACTACATCACTTCCCAAACTATTCCACTTCCTGACTACTCTGTGGCTGAAGAAATACTTCCTAACATCCCTGTGATTCATCTGTGTCTTTAAACTTCCAACTGTGTCCCCTTGTTGCTGTGTCTCATCTGGAACATCCTGTGTGTGTGTTTTTTTTTTTTACTCACCTAGTTGTACTCACCTAGTTGAGGTTGCAGGGGTCGAGTCCAAGCTCCTGCCCCCCCTCTTCACGGGTTTCACTACTGGGTCACTCTCCTGAACCATGAGCTTTATTGTACCTCGCTTAAAGGTATGTATGATCCTGCCTCCACTACATCGCTTCCCAAACTATTCCACTTCCTGACTACTCTGTGGCTGAAGAAATACTTCCTAACATCCCTTTGATTCATCTGTGTCTTCAGCTTCCAACTGTGCCCCCTGTTGCTGTGTCCAGTCTCTGGAACATCCTGTCTTTGTCCACCTTGCCAATTCCTCTCAGTATTTTTGTATGTCTTATCATGTCCCCCCCAAATCTCTCCTGTCCTCCAGTGTCGTCAGATTGTTTTCCCTTAACCTCTCCCATAGGACATACCTCTTAACTCTGGGACTAGCTTGTTGCAAACCTTTGCACTTTCTCTAGTTTCTTTACATGCTTGGCTGGTGTGGGGTTTCCAAAATGGTGTGTGTGTGTGTGTGTGTGTGTGGGTGTGTGTACCAGTTGTACTCACCTAGTTGAGGTTGCAGGGTCGATCCGAGCTCCTGGCCCCCGCCTCTTCGTGATCGCTACTAGGTCACTCTCCCTGAACCGTGAGCTTTATCATAACTCTGCTTAAAGCTATGTATGGATCCTGCCTCCCTACATCTGTGTTGATGGGGTGTGTTGTGTGTGTTTTGTGTGTGTGTGTGTGTGGTGTGTGTGGGGTGTTGTGTGTGTGTGTGTGTGTGTACAAATTACCAGAGTTGTACAGCTGGTAGGAAATGTGAGAGGCATCAATGCCAACAGAGACTGGTCCAACAATACTGACAGCTGACAGCAAGGAAGATTCACTCAGGAACTGGATCTTCACAAATGCCTGTGACTGAACGGCCCATTGTTTGCATTGAAGCACATCTTCCGTCCTACAAAAGAAAAAACGTTAGTGACCATATTCTTGCATTTGAGTGTCATCTTTCATCGTACAAGCAAGAAAAGTTGTTAATAATCACGTTGTTTACATTTAAGCAACATGTTCCATCTTACAAGTAAGAACAATAAGACTTGTTTTATTTCACAGATAATGCAAATTTTTATACCAATGGTGTTTCAGTTTTTCATCTCTTTAAGAATAATATCCAGTTGAGTGAACTAGCAGTCAAGAGTTGTAATTAACATCACTTCATATTCTTAAAATTCCTAAATTTTTACTAGAGTTTTGTCTGACTACCGATGCTAGTGTTGTTGGTATTGGCACAGAACTGAAAAGAATTACTTTGCACTGGCCCAAGGTAATTTTAGAGACTGTGTCAGTATCAATTGATATACTATACTGATCATTGGCCTATATTGTCCTTTTCTTTTCCTATTGTAGAGATTTCAGGAAAGGAAGATAAATGGTCGTAACATTCAAGTGACTACAGAGTTTACATTCAGTTTTTTTTCCTGGTCAGAAAAATGTAGCATTGATGCCTTACTGATTGAGGATGTTGAGAAAGTTTAACATAAAAACCAAGCTAGTTTGTGTGATTAATTTCATGATGAAAGAGGATTACGATCTTTGAGACCAACCACTTCTGCCTGTGATAGGATACTGCTGTATCCTATCACTATGACCAATGTTTTTAGTGCTTTTCTTTAGTTATAAGAAAGCATTTTTTGGATTGTATTCCTTACTGTACTATATAAAACAACTTTATGAAGTAAGTGTAAAAATGTGAAATTACTAATAAAACCTTTCTAGTAATAAACAGTGCTCATTGGGGTTTTGACAAAGACCCATTATGACCTCTGTAATCCTTTTTTTTTTGTGTTGCACTCACAGCATGAGCTGCAGTGCTCGTTAACTAGCGCTCAGCGACTAAAAATCTATTACTAAGAGCCGGGGCAATGAAAGGGGCCTTGAATTGTGTGTTTGAGGCATTTTCCCAACTATTGTTCATATTGTCATTCTTTCCATCAACTGCTTATTCAGGCCTCACTTTACAAAAACCCCCAATACCAGGCTTTAAAAAAGCTCAAAAATTTAAACAACAACAAGTGGCATAAACAACTTACAATAACCAATAAACCCGTGGGGTTCAACAACTCATAATTTTAAAAAAAACACGTGGAGGAAAATTAATTTTTTATACATCTATTTTAAAAATTTCCCAAGCGAAGCTGAACTTTTTTAACTCTGTTATGAAAATTTTAAAGTGAAAACACAACAGTTCGTAAGGGAGGAAACCTTGTTCGATGCCACATGTCCTGATAAGTCAAAGGGAGCTACCATATCTCCCCCATCACATCCCCGGTTACCATAGCACCCGACATCAATAACTGTTGCCTCAACTGTAGGTCACCATCTTTTAGGAAAAGTTCCCCTCCAGAGAGCCCGTCTTAAACAAGGTTAACCACTGTTTACACCTTCTTAGACAAAGTTTATTAAAAACAGGGATAACCAAGGGAAGAATCTTTTTTAATAACCTTGTATTACTGGGACAACTTCAGGGTTAAGAATACTTCATAATAACCTTGTATTACTGGGATAACCTTAGGGTTAAGAATACTTTGTAATAACCTTATACAGTGGACCCTCGAGTTTCGGCAGCCTCGATTTTCGTGAAATTCGACCTTCGGTTGAGTTTTTTTTTGGAAAAAATTTGGCCTCGAGTTTCGGAAAAAACTCGTGTTTCGGCGAGGGGTTGGTACCCGTCCGCCCTCACCACACACACAAAGCCAGTCTCCCATCCCTTTCACGCTCAGTGTGCCATTGTTTACCAACACGTGGCCATCACCCCCGCGGGTTCATACGTAATAATCCATTTTTTTTTTGTGATTACAGCTGCAAAATAAGTAACCATGAGCCCAAGGAAAGCTAGTGCAAGCACTTTGGTAAAGAAAGTGAGGAACACGATCGAATTTTAAGAAGGAAATCATTGAAAAATATGAAGTGGGGTGCGTGTTACAGAGCTTGCCAGGGTGTATGGCAAGCCCTATTCAAAACCATCACTTCGATCATGGCGAAAGGAAAGGAAATAAAGTGTGCTGTTGTTGCAAAAGGGGTGGATATGCTGACAAAAAGGAGATCACAAATCCTCGAAGAAGTGGAGAGGTTATTGTTGGTGTGGATTACCGAAAAACATTTAGCAGGAGATTGTGTTACGCAGTCGATATGTGAAAAGGGAAGGCAGTTGCATGACGATCTCGTAAAGAACATGCCTGCAACAAGTGGTGATGCTTGTGATTTTAAGGCCAGGAAAGGTTGGTTTGAGAGATTTAAGAAGTGTAGTGGCATTCACAGTGTGATAAGGCATGGTGAGGCTGCCACTTCTGACAAAAAAGCAGCTGAGAAGTTTGTACAGGAGTTTAAGGAGTGCGTAGACACTGGAGAATTCAAACCCCAGCAAGTGTTTGTGACGAAACAGGCCTCTTCTGGAAGAAAATGCCGAAGAGGACCTACATCATGCAGGAGGAAGCGGCACTCCCAGGACACAAGCCTATGAAAGACAGGCTTACTCTCATGTTTTGTAGTAATGCTAGTAGGGATTTTAAAGTGAAGCCTTTACTGGTGTATCACTCTGAAAATCCCAGAGTGTTCAAGAAATACAGTGTCACCAAGAGTAACTTGTGTGTGATGTGGAAGGCTAACAGTAAGGCATGGGTCACAAGAGGAATTTTCTTAGACTGGTTTAATGAAGTGTTTGGCCCCAGTGTGAAGAAATACCTCCTGGAAAATAAATTGCCACTCAAGTGCCTCCTGGTAATGGACAATGCTCCTGCTCATCCTCCAGACCTGGAAGAGCAAATAGTGGAGGAGTTTAGTTTCATCACGGTGAAGTTCTTGCCTCCTAATACCACTACTCTCCCCCAGCCCGTGGACCAGCAGGTCATTTCAAACTTCAAAAAAACTCTACACCAAAGCAGTGTTTCAGAAGTGCTTTGAAGTGACCTCAGACACAGAATTGACCCTAAGAGAGTTCCTGAAAGATCACTTTAATATCTTCCATTGCATAAACCTTATAGGTAAGTCTTGGGAGGGAGTGACTTCCAGGACTTTGAACTCTGCTTGGAGAAATTTGTGGCCAGATTGTGTACAAGAGAGGGATTTTGAAGGGTTTTTGGCTGACCCTAAGGAACCTATGCCAGTTGTGGAAACTATTGTAGCATTGGGGATGTCCCTGGGGTTGGAGGTGAGTGGTGAGGATGTGGAAGTTTTGGGGGAGGCCCACGGGGAAGAGCTAACCACTGAAAGTCAAGAGCTTAAACAGAAAACAGCAACAGATCACAGCCGGGAAAAACGGGCTGCAGAGGGGGAAAGGAAAGAGAGATGGGGAGGTCCCTTTCTTCAAAGAAAAAGGAAAATTTGGGGAAAGGGACAATGGAAAAACAATTATGGATGAACATTTTTCCCTAACAAAGCTGTTGCGGGCCGTTTTTTCAAAAGTACAATGACAGTGTTGTGCCCCCCTTCGGGGAAAATCTTAAAAGAAAAAGCCCCCCGAAACAGAAACCCCTCTGGACAGATATTTTTTGCGACAGGGGCCCCGTGGGGGCCGCCCAAACTGGTCCCAAGGGGATTAAAAGAAGAAGGGAATAACCCCAAAATGGGCTTCCCAAAACCCCCGAAGTCCTAATTAAGGGGACTCCCCCCCTTTCCCAAAAAAAAAGGGACAACCCCCCTCCTATCCCCCCCCTTTTCCCTCTTTCCCTCCCCAAAATCCCTTTTTGTAAAGGTAAAAGGGAATGTTTTTTATTATTTTTTTTAAAAAGCCCTGGGAAAAAATGATTTCGAGTTTTCATTATGTTTAAAACTTTAATTTTTAAATTTGAAAAAAATATTTTAATATTTTTGGGTGTCTGGTATAGATTAATTTTATTTCTATTATTTCTTACGGGGAAAATGGTTTCGAGTTTCGTGAATTTCGACCTTCAGCGGGCTCTCTGGAACGGATTAATCACGAAACTCGGGGGTCCACTGTACAGTGGAACCTCAATTTTCGAACTTAATCCATTCCAGGAGCTAGTTCTAAATTCGAAAAGTTTGAAAAGCGAAGCAATATTTCCCATAAGAAATAATGGAAATACAATTAATCCATTCCAGAAACCCAAAAATATTCACAAAAAAAAATACATTTTATAGAGATTAATTATAGTTTTACATACAACAAATACAGTGTACAATTATGTATTAATAAATTTAAATAAACATATAACATTTTTACTTGCCTTTATTGAAGATTGGTGATGGCATCCGGAAGATAGGGAGGAGGAGAGAGGGAGTTGGGATTAGTGTTTGGAAGGGGAATCCCCCTCCATAAGGACTTTAGGTATTAAAGCCCTCTTTGGGGTTACTTCCCCTCTGTCTTTTAATGACACTAGGACCAGCTTGAGAGTCACTGGACCCCTGTCTCACAAAATAACTGTCCACAGTCCTCTGTTTCTGGTGCCTCTTTAAGATTTCCTCTAAAATGGGACATGGTTCTGTCACTGAACTTGTTGCAAAGATGGCTTGTTTCAGCTTGCTCAGGGCGGTACTTCTCCACGAACATTTGGACATCATTCTACTTGGCGCAAATCTCCTTAATCTTTAAATCAGCATGCAATTTCCTCGCCTTTTCACTAATAATCGTCTTTGAAGCACTGTCACTTGCCATCACCACATCTATGGTGTTTCTCACTTTCTTTACCACAGGGGTACCACAATAAGTTTCTTTGGGCCCATGGTAGCTTATTTCACAGTCCCACAAGCACTAAACACAATGAATTAATCGTATAAGTTTGAATGAGAGCACAGGTTAGTGTTCACTCAAGCATCAACAAAGCCAAACTGGCTCACGGCACCTGCGCGGGGACGCGGACAGAGCAGGCTGGCGGACAGGTCCGGTACCCGGTGGTTCGAAAATATGGGACGAGTTCAATAATAGGGAGAAAGTTAGTTCGAAAAAAACGATCGATTTTCGAAGAGTTTGATAAGCGATACGTTCAAAATTTGAGGTTCCACTGTATTACTGGGATAACCTCAGGGTTAAGCATACTTTGTAATGATCTTGTATTACTGGGATAACCTCAGGGTTAAGAATTCAGTGGACCCCCGACATTCGATAAATCTGACATTCGATGCATTTTAACGCAAAAATTTCGCTTCGACATTCGATGGAAAACCCGACATTCGATACAATTCGTATGAGACGTGTCCACGTGTGGCCTGAACTGCCCCGTGTGTGCCAGTGTTTACAAGCCAGCCAGTGTGCGCGCATCTAAGGATACATTCGGTACATTCCATATTATCCATATTATCACTGTGTTTGGTGCTTGTTTTTGCAAAATAAGTCACCATGGGCCCCAAGAAAGCTTCTAGAAAAAAGGCCTTCAAGAAAAAAGGCACTAATGACTATTGAAATGAAGAAAGAGATAATTGCAAAGTACGAAAGTGGAGTGCGTGTGTCGGAGCTGGCCAGGTTGTATAGTAAACCCCAATCAACCATCTCTGCTAGAGTGAGCAGGAAAACGGCAATCAAGGAAGCTGTTGTTGCAAAAGGTGCAACTTTGTTTTCGAAACAGAGATCGCTAGTGTTGGAAGTTGTTGAGAGACTGTTATTGGTGTGGACAAATGAAAAACAGATAGCAGGAGATAGCATCTCTCAAGCGATCATTTGTGAAAAGGCTAGGAAGTTGCATGATGATTTGGTAAAGAAATTGCCTGCAACTAGTGGTGATGTGAGTGAATTTAAGGCCAGCTAAGGTTGGTTTGAAAGATTTAAGAATCGCAGTGGCATACAGTGTGGTAAGGCACGGTGAGGCTGCCAGTTCGGACCACAAAGCGGCTGAAAAATACATGCACGAATTCAAGGAGTACATAGAGGCTGAAGGGTTGAAACCTGAACAAGTGTTTAATTGTGACGAAACAGGCCTGTTTTGGAAGAAATTGCCAAGCAGGACCTACATTACTCAGGAGGAAGAGGCATTCCCAGGACATAAGCCTGTGAAAGACAGGCTTACTCTTCTGATGTGTGCCAATGCTAGTGGTGATTGCAAAGTGAAGCTTTTATTGGTGTATCACTCAGAAACTCCCAGAGCGTTCAGGCAAAATAATATCCTCAAGGCTAATTTGTGTGCTGTGGAGGGCAAACAGTAAGGCATGGGTCACTAGGGACTTTTTCTATGACTGGTTACACCATGCATTTGCCCCCAATGTGAAAAATTACCTAACTGAAAAGAAATTAGACCTCAAGTGCCTCCTGGTATTAGACAATGCTCCTGGTCATCCTACAGACTTGGCAGAGCGACTTTCTGGGACATGAGCTTCATTAAGGTTCAAGTTTTTGCCTCCTAATACCACTCCTCTCCTGCAGCCCATGGACCAGCAGGTCATTTCCAACTTCAAGAAACTGTACACAAAATCTATGTTTCAAAAGTGCTTTGTAGTGACCACAAAACTCAACTGACTCTAAAAGAAAGACTTAATAAATTGATAAGGACCTTTTTTTTAATATCCTCAATTGTAAAACCTTATAGGTAAGGCTTGGGAGGAAGTGACTAAGAGGACCTTGAACTCTTCTTGGAAAAAACTGTGGCCAGAATGTGTAGACAAAAGGGATTTTGAAGGGCTTGAGGCTAACCCTGAGAATCCTATGCCAGTTGAGGAATCCATTGTCGCATTGGGGAAGTCCTTGGGGTTGGAGGTTAGTGGGGAGGATGTGGAAGAGTTGGTGGAGGAGGACATTGAAGAATTAACCACTGATGAGCTGCTAGATCATCTTCAGCAGCAAGAGGCTAGACCTGAGGAAACTGCTTCGGAGGAGGGGATAGAAAAATTGAGGAAGTTGCCTACTTCAAAGATTAAGGAAATGTGTGCAATGTGGCTTAAAGTGCAAACCTTTTTTGATGACAATCACCCTAACACAGCTATTGCAAGCCATGCTGGTGACTATTACACTGACTATGTTGTGAACCACTTTAGGAAAGTCATAAAGGAATGAGAGATACAGGCCTCTATGGACAGATACGTGCGACAGAAGTCCAGTGACTCTCAAGCTGGTCCTAGCGGCATTAAAGGAAGAGAAGTAACCCCGGAAAAGGACTTGCTACCTCAAGTCCTAATGGAAGGGGATTCCCCTTCTAAACACTAACACCATCAACACACTCCCCTCCTCCCATCCCATCAATCATCACTAGATCTTCATTAAAGGTAAGTGTCAATTATTCTATTGTTATTAATCTATTGTTATTGTTGTTATTGTAATTATTGCATTAAACTTAATATTTCATGTGGTAAATTTTTTTTTTCATACTTTTGGGTGTCTTGCATGGATTAATTTGATTTCCATTATTTCTTATGGGGAAAAATTAATTCGACTTTCGAATTATTTTCGACATTCGATAGCTCTCGGGAACGGATTAGTATCGAATGATCGAGGGTCCACTGTACTTTGTAAAAACCTTGTATTACTGGGATAACCTCAGGGTTAAGAGTACACTCTGTGATGATAAAAATAAAAAATAATAATAAGTGGAACAGTATTCTCCTCTGTAAGCCATGCCCTGTCATAAGAAGCGACTAAAATGCCAGGAGCAAGGGCCAGTAACCCCTTCTCCTGTATAATCTACTAAAAATGAGAAAAAGAAAAACATAAAACTGGGATGTTTGAATGTGCGTGGATGTAGTGTGGATGATAAGAAATGATTGCTAATGTTATGAATGAAAAGAAGCTGGACATCCTAGCTCTAAGCAAAGCAAAACGAAGGGATTTGGTGAGGTTAAGTGGGGAGAATAAGTGGGATAAAGTCAGAAGTACTGAGAGAGTTAGAGCTAAGGAAGGGTAGCAATAATGCTGAAGGATCATTGTGGTAAGAGAAGAGGGAATATAAATGTATAAATTCAAGGACAATGTGGACTAAAATATGGGTCAGATTTCAAAAAAGTGGGTCATAAAAAATGTTATGCACTCGGAGAAGAGAGGATATCGAGGAAAAGAGAGAGATTTTGGGAGATGTTAAGTGAGTATGTAGGAACTTTTGAACCGAGTGAGAGAGTAATTGTGGTAGAAAACCTAAATGGTAAGGTAAGTTTGGGGTGCCAGGTGTAAATGATAATGGGGAGCCCTTTATTGAACTTTGTATGGAAAGGGGTATGGTTATAGGTAATACATATTTAGGAAAAGTGGATGAATACATATACAGTGGAGCCTCAAATATCGAACGCTTTCCCCAACACCAACTAAATTTAAGCACGCTTTTATAAGTGTTTTTTTTGAGGTGTAAAATGAACTAACAAATTTCTTTAAATCCTGATGGGATTAAATTCGCCATAACGGCCCCTTGAACAGCCCTGGAATGAAAAATTCAATTTGAGGCCCCACGTACAAGTTATATAAAGCGTAATGACAGTTTGTTAGACTACGTTTTGGGAGTAAAAACAGTTGGGTAGATTTCAGGATGTACATGTTTTATAGAGGGTCCACAATAATCAAATCATTTCTTTTTGAGCACAGGGAGAGTAAAGGGAGATGGATACAAGGAAAAGGGAAGTAGCAAGTAAAAGGAAGTAAGGCAAATAAACAAAAGGAGGCATTTTGGGTAAGATATAAACAACTTTTTGGGGGACAGGGTGGCGCAAGTATGGGCAAGGGGGCCAAAAATTAGGGGGATTTTAAAGGGTAGTGTTGGGTTCAGCAGAAGTTTGGGGTTACGGGAAAGTGGGTGCGGGGGGGAAGAAAGGGTTTTTGGGAAGATGTAAAAAGAGATAAAGAGAAAAAATTTGTAATGGAAGTTAAATTAAAGCGAAAAGTAAATTTTTTAAGTAATGCAAGGAGGGGGTTAAAGGTAATTTTTAAAAAGGGAAAAAAGAGAGGATAAAAAGGTGAAAAAACAAGGGGGAAAAAAGAGGAGAATATAAGGTTGGGGAGGGGGTTGTTTTAAAAAAAAATTTTTGTTGGGGGGGAAAATAAAAAGGAAAAAAAGTTTTTGTGAGATTAAAAATTGAGAAAGCCTTGGGAATGAATGGGTTTGACGTTAAAAATAGGAGAGTTTTAAATGGAGAATTAAGGACAGTGGACCCCCCCCAATTCGATGGCATCGACATTTGGGTAAATCCACAAAGATGTGTTTTAAAAAGCAAAATTTGCCTCGAAAATTTATGGAAAACCCACATTCGATACGATTCATGAAACTGTCCACGTGTGGCCTGAACTGCACCAGTGGCCAGTTTACAACCAGCCATGTGCGCGCATCTAAGGGTCATTGGGAATTCCAATTAAACCATATTATCACTGTTTTTGGGGCCTGTTTCTGAAAATAATAACCAGGGCCCCAGAAAGCTTCTAGTGTCAACCCTTCGAGAAAAAAAGGGGCTATTGGACTATTGAAATGAAGAAAGAATAATTGCAAAGTACGAAAGTGGATGCGGGGCAAATGCTGAATTTGGTAAAAAAAATTGCCTGAAACTAGTGGTGATGTGAGTGAATTAAGGGCCCGCAAAGGTTTTGGTTTAAAGATATAAGAATTTAGTGGGATACACAGTGGGTAAAGGGCATGGTGAGGCTGCCAGTTCAAGTCCTAATGGAAGGGGATTCCCCTTCTAAACACTAACACCATCCACACACTCCCCTCCTCCCATCCCATCGATCATCACCAAATTCTTCATTAAATGAAGTCTCAATTATTCTATTGTTATTAATCTATTTTATTGTAATTATTCATTGCATTAAACTTAATATTTCATTGGAAAAAATTTTTTTTTCATACTTTTGGGTGTGTCTTTGAAACGGATTAATTTGATTTCCATTAATTCTTATGGGGAAATTAATTCGACTTTCGATATTTTCGACATTCGATGGCTCTCAGGAATGGATTAATATCGAATGTCGGGGGTCCACTGTATTGGGAAGATGGCGGGAATATTTTGGGGAATTATTAAATATTGATGAAGATAAGGAACTGTAAATTTGTGAATAGGGCAAGGAGGAATAACACCTTGTAGGAGTAAGGAAGAACCAATTGTGAGTGTAAGGAAAAAGTGTGAGACAGTGGGTAAAAGGGGGAAAAGCAGCTGGGATTGATGGAATAAAGATAGAAATGTTAAAAGCGGGTGAGGACATAGTTTTGGAGTGGTTAGTGCTTTCATTTAATAAATGTATGGAAGAGGGTAAGGTACCTAGGGATTGGCAAGAGAGCATGCATAGTTCCCTTTGTATAAAGGCAAAGGGGACAAAACAGTGTAAAAATTTAATAGGGGAATAGGGGATAGGGGAATAGGTCTGGTAATGTGTATGGTAGATATTAATGAAAAAATTTAAGATAAAATGGGGAGTAGGATAGCACATGAACAGGGAGGCTTAGGAAGGGTAGGGGGGGTGTAGACCAAGTATTTACAGTGAAACATATAGGTGAACAGTGTTTAGATAAGGGTAAAGAGGTTTTTGTGTCATTTATGGATTTGGAAAAGGCACATGTTAGGGGGGATAGGGGGCAACGTGGCAGATGTTGCAAATGACGGAATAGGAAGTAGGTTACTGAAAGCATGAAGAATTTTTATGAGAGTAGTGAGGCTCAGTTAGAGTATGTAGGAGAGAGAAGAGAATATTTCCCAGTAAATGTAGGTCTTAGACAAGGGTGTGTGATGTTAACCGTTGTTGTTCAATATATTTATAGATGGAGTTGTAAGAGAAGTGAATGCTTGGGTTTTTGGAGAGGTGTGGGTTAAACGATAAAGAATCTAACACAAAGGAGTTGTCCCCAGTTGCTCTTGCTGATGACACTGTGCTTTTGGGAGATTTTGAAGAGAAGTTGAGGAGGTTGGTGGACAGTTTGGTAGGGTACGTAAAAAGAGGAAAAATTTAAAAATGAATATAGGAAAGAAAAAGGTTGATGAGGATAAAAAAAATTAAGTAATGAAAGATTGGATATTAGATTGGAGGGAGAGAGTATAGAGGAGGTGAATGTATTCAGATATTTGGGACTTGGACGTATCAGCAGATGGGTCAATGAAAAATGGGGTGAATCATTAGAACTGGCAAGTGGAAAAGGAGAAGTGTGTGCACTGAGGGGTCAGTATAGCCAAGAACTTTATTATCCAAGGAAGCAAAGAGAAGAAAGTATGAGAGTATAGTTAACAGCATTCATATATGTGTGTGAAATCATGGGGTGGTGAATGTTGCAACAAGGAGAAGGCTGGAGGCAGTGGAGATGTGTCCTGAGGCAATGTGTGGTGCGAATATAATGCAGAGATCCATAGTTAGGAGAATAGAGGAAGGTGCGGGATACCAAACTATTATCCATGGGGTTAGAAGAGGTTGAGATGATTCAGATATATCATAGAGGAAGTGGGACGAAAATAAATGACATCAAGAGTGTAAAATCTGTTGTGGAAGGCAGGCGGGGTAGGGTCGCCTAGGAAAGTTTGGAGGGAGGTGGTAAAAGGGGTTTTGTGTGTGATGGGCTTGGACTTCCAGCAAGTATGCTTGAGCCTGTTAGGGTGAATGGAGGCAAATGGTTTATTAATACATGACGTGCAGTTGGAGTGTGAGCAAGTAACATTTATGAAGGGATTCCATGGAAATCAGAGGCCGGACTTGAATCCTGAGATGGGAAGTACATTGCCTGCCTCTGAAGGAAGGTTGTTAAAGTTGCAGTTTTATAACTAGAGAAAGTGCACCACTGGCAAGACACTGACAGAGTGAATAATGATGAAAGTGTATTTTTTTTTTTTTTTTTTCGGGCCCACACAGCATTGGTGGTGAACGAACGATGTGTTAAATAACAGAAAATATAGTAGCATTAATTAATGACAATAATAATGATATGAACATTTTTGGTAAAAAAAAAACTCACAGCAGAGAAAGACCAGCAAGAACCACACTGTCCATGACTTTAACTCCAGTAACAGCCTCCTTGATTCCCCAGACAACATCAGCTGCCTTGGTGTGTAAACATCATGGGCACTGTGGTTCCCGTTGTGAAAGCTTCTAATTGGGTACCATTTGATACCATCATGACAGCTTGAACTCCTCGTTATCTGGAATAACGAAAAGGTTGTTTGAAGAATCTCAATAGCATGTATGTGTGTGTTTTCTCTCGTGGTAAATATGCAGAGGTTTGCATGTATCAGTGTATTTAACACAAAGAGGGTGTATGTGCACAGAACAACTGTATCAAAACATAAAGGAGTCATCACAGGAGGTTTGGGATACACAGAGAGGCGTGTATCTTTCAATGAACTATACACAGAGAGGTAATGTATGTAAAAAGTAAGGTGTGATGTATAAACTACAGTTGTGTATCTTTCATTGTGTATACAAAAAATAGATCTGCATCTCTCAGTGGATAACACATACAATGGTTTATCCTCTAGAAATACCAAAAAGAGTGTGTATCTCAGAGAATATACACAGGTACATATCTCCTATAATAAACACCGAAAGGTGTGTAAACACAAGGACCTACATTAAAAGTGTGTGAGTAAATGAGTTATATCTTAAAGAAATTGCGCATTCTCAAAAGATATACACTGAAAGATGTATATTCTCTAGGTATCAATGGCTTACTTATATTCTACTAGTGTATATACACAGAGATTGTGGTGCTCGCATTAACCTCAAAACAGTGGTTTGATCTCTCCGTGGACATAGCAAAAAGAAGTAACCCTCAGTATATAAAAAGGGAAGTGTAATCAGTGAATATACACAGACAAACTTGTATATTTTAAGATAGACACAGAGATTTGTGTGTGTGAGTGTCATGTGAATAGAGATGTGTGTCATCCACAGAGGATATACAAGAAATATGTGTATCTCTCAGAGTAAAGCACACTTAGATGAGTAACTAATAATGTATATTCACGAGAGGGGTATCTCACATTGATAGCTCTTACACAAGGAAGTCTGTATCTCCCAATGGTGTGCCATTACCGAGAATATACACAGATCTGCGTGTCTCTCTCAGAGGCGTATTTCTCTTAGGTTTGTACACATAAGTTTGTAACTCTGAGGATATATACAACCCCGAGATACACACCTGAGAGATACATACCTGTAAGGTAATTAAGAGATCCTCATCACCTAACTGGGAACAAAAAACATATACTAACCATTTCAGCGAACTGATTGACAGCAAGTCAAAAGTCACTATCCTCCCCCCTTGGCAAATTCTTGTTAATGTTCCTCGATGTTGTGAGATGTCCTTGAATACCTTTGAGCTGTAAACCTCTTCTTCTTCGTCCACATAATTCCTTCCAAAACTTTTCCCTGTCAAAAGCAACAGTACACATGTGTTCATCACAGACATTGCTCCTCATTGTTTTTTCCTGTTTTAATTTCCTTGCAGTCCAGAAAATGCAGTCTATCCACTCTCACCCCCCCCCCTCCTCCTCTCTCTCTCTCTTTACTGCCTTATGTCTTGAGATGAATGGTTTCAGAGAACCCATAAGGTTTATAAATTAGACTACGATGTGGTAACACTTTTTTATCTTTAGTGGAGGAAACATTTCGCGCACAAGTGGTTTTATATCAGTCCATACAAAGGAAGAATGGTGAAGAACAGTAGTAAGAGGTAACATCCCTCACCATGGACAAGTGAACAGTCCATCAATCCTCACCATTCCCCTCCCTTTGTATTGAACTTATGCAGCCAGTGTATGGCGAAACGTTTCTTCATTTATCTGCCTTATTTCTGTCTCTGTATTATAAAACTTCAAAAAAACTCCAATTTTGTGGTATATCACACTATATTCTGTAGAGCAGCTTCTGGTTAAAAGACAGTTTAGAGTATGCATTGTTTCTCGACTTGCGATGACCACTAGTTTACAAAGTCACACTAACGAGAAGGAGAGCAGGAAGAACACCAGCTCCCTTGCAGTGCTCCTCTTAGTATTTGACTGGCCCCTCCTCTTACTACCTTCCCACTACTACTACCTTCCACCTTCACTACTACCACTACCTTCCACCTTCACTACTACCACTACCTTCCACCTTCACTACTACCACTACCTCCACCTTTCACTACTACCACTAAACCTTCCACCTCACCCACTTCAAGGGGGGCTCCATGGCGTTGTGAAAGAGGCCCAGGTCTGAGGAATTAGACCAATCCGGGTCTTCATCCTCAGACCGAAACCTAATTACACCCCCATCCCCCCACCCCTATCCATCCATCGCACCCATCCTCTCCCTTTTTCCTTTCCTCGCTCCTCTCCTCCCCACTCCTCCCTTTTGCCCTTCCTCTTTTTTGTCCTTTGGATTTCTCCCACAGCGCGCTAGTTCCTAGTAGGGGAAAGGACAAACCGGGGTCCATCCCATTCCATTGAGGTTTCTTGGCGGTGGCGTAGTTTTGCCGAGGAATCTGGATTGCCTAGGGATGTCCCGATCCTCTCCTCACGGGTATCCCGGAGTGGCTTTGGGTTCTTTTGGGCGACGGGTGTACTCTGGAACCACCTTTTCGGATTCCGGGGGTGGTGGCTGAAGGGAGGTATGCTTTGGTGCGGATATCCCGGCCGCCCTCGTCTATTTCCACCGAGGTAGCTCGGCAATGGTGAGGTTGCTATCCCAGATTGCTGGTTATACCTTGCATGAAGGGTAGGGTATGGCGACGGGTTCCATGCTGCAGTTCTATCCTAATCTGCGCTACTAAGCGTGTCAGAGTCCTCATGGGCGCGGAGGGAAGATTTCTGGCCCTTTCATTCCTCCTAGGAACTATCCCCTCCCCGGTCCCCCGCCCCCCTATTTTTTATCTTTTTTTTATTTTTATTTTCTTTTCTTCGTTCTTTTTTATTTTTCTTAAAACAAAAGAAAGAAGTAACCTACCATGGCAGCCCTAGTCTCATGAACCTTGTACCGCCGTCCCCCACCCCCGGGCCCCTTCTTGATACCGCACCCCGTTCTGACCCTCGCCTCGTCTTTGATCCACTCTTCAGACATTCCTCAGCCTCTTACCTATTGCCGGTGCTGTTTCTCACACCCGCTTCAGGTACTGATGCCTCAACTGACTCCTTCGATTTATCAGACCTTCGCTCGTCCTCTGACTATGCCTTCTCGCCTCTTCTCCCTCTACGGTGCTGCAATTTTCAAACGCCGACCCTATCCACGTCGACCATCTCTGGTCCCACGCCTAAACGTCCAACGACAAATACCTGCTGATGATACAACTCCACCTTCACTTCTCGTTCTTCTCAGAAACGATCGCACGTCCTTCACTACCTTTCCCCACGCTCAGTTTTTCAGACCTGAACAGAGTACTAAATTCTTCACTTAAATTAACGACCAACATCCTCAACTGCCATCTTTTCAGACCATAGTAAGTTGGCAAGTCACTCCTACGCCCATGATGGTAAAGATATTTCTATTTCATGCTCATAAGAGCGGTACGCGCATCATTACCGTACAGAATGCTACCCAGGAGCTCGTGAGCACTCTCGACTTTCCCAAAATAGATACTGTTCCTGGTCACCCAGAAAAACATATTCCCACCAATTCTTTGTAGTGGTACCGTTATTCTTTCTGCCCCATAAGCCATTGTTTCACAAAATTTCCAGACATGTGGACAACCGGACCGATTCTAAACCATCTGGAACTCCAAGATCTCCCAATTCACACAAGTAGAACATACGTTCTTCCTGCCCCGTGGGCGGAGACTAGTACCCTAGCAATGTGGCTCGTTTAACTTTTGACAGCCGAGAACCCCATCCCAGTTTTATATAGCCAAAATGACATCGGATACAAGGTTCGAAAGGTGATCCCACACCACAACAGTGTAGACATTCTGGCGATATTAGGCATCCAGCGACAAATTGCAGATCTATCGCCGAATGCCCAGATCTGTGGTGCCGAGGACCATTCTAATACGTCCTTGCAATCGATCTCCCTCTTGCCTTAACTGTCAAGATGCTCACCCTTCGACTCTCGCCGTTGTCAGGTCAATAAAACCGAGCGGTAAATCCTATACCTCAAATAGACAGATGGTTCCTCCCTTATGCATGGCAGTTTCTCATCCTCCGCCCTCCAAGTGAGACTCCCACGTGTTTCTTATTCCCCGAGTTTTCAAAACGGACACCCCAATTCTGGTATCCCATCTTCTAACACCCACCTCTGTTTACCCTCCTCCCATAAACAACTTCCTGTATCTAATTCCTTTTGCTGTCCTCGGCTCAGACGTGTTCCCTACTTCAACGCCTCAGTCTAATCTTCGCTTCTTCGAGTTCATCCTCTTACAAGCCTCAGTAATCGACGAGAACTCGTACGACACCTCTTCCCAATCGACCCACTAACTTCTCAAAAAGTCAAAAAAAGGTCCGGTAACAACCGCCTACCCCTCTTCCACCTCCTCATTTTACCCTCCCTGTCTCTGTCCCTAGTTCAATCCCTCTCACATGCTCATTTAAAATTAGCAGAGGTTCACCTCCTCCTCGTAAATGTACCTTCCGTCCCCTGTTCCCTCCCAAGTTTCTTTCCTCTTCTGCACCTCCCAGGTTTTCCTGTCTCTTCTGTCCCCTGCCAACGCTTCTCCAGTTCCGTCCACCTTTCGCCCCCCCCTACCTTGGTAACAGTCAATACAGTTCCCTATCATTTAACTCATCCTCCCCCTACCATTACCCAATATTGACTCCCATAGACATCCCTCTGGAATTCCGAAACACTTGAAGCAATCTCTGAATATATGCAGGACCAAACATCAATGGACACTGAATCCACCTTCCGCACTTTCTCCCTCTCCTCTCTGCTCCATCTGCGCAACTCCTTTCCTTCACACGCACCCGTTCCTTTCGCATGGCTTGAACATTTTCCACTTACTGCCCTCCGCATGTATGGACTTTACTAACCCTTCTAGACCTAGGAACCCTTACCTCAAAGGGATTTCAAGTATCTTTATCATTGCCAATCATGGCCCATTTTACAGTTGAATAATACGCTGCCTCATGGGTAATCGGGGTGAGCTTCAGATGTTACTCTCCCCAGTTTGCCCCTGTTGGTGTTTGCTACAGAAACCAAAATTACACTCTGCCTGTTAATTCTCACATCTCAGGCATAATTTATTGTATCTCCCGATCCTATTCCTGAATGGCTACCATTATGAAATGTTGCCCTTCTTCTCCGCACAGATATACCGTACCATTCAGCAATTTGTTACATACTTCTGCTGGCATTACACAGCAGCCCGTATCACACTTACATAGGTGGAATACGCTCTATCTCTTAACTCTCCTTCCTACTTTCTCGGGCATTATCATTCCGGAATTTTGCCTTCCTTGTTTCGTCAATATTAACCGCCACCGATCTGTTACTTGGTGATTTAATCCCCACCATTTCCTCTGGGAGGGTCTCACTGTGAGTTCCCGAGGAATTCAGTTAGATGCTTTTCTTGCCACCCACTCCCCCTCCATTTTTAAATACAGGTACTCACACCCCCATTTAGATCCTCGGACTCATACTCTCCTTAGGCATCATGCTCTCAGTTTTGCCTCTTCCATCCCCGCATTAGACTTTAACTTTTCTGTTCTCAGCCTGACTTACATGCAGTGATCATTTCCCAAACATTCTTACTTCCTCACCCTTCATATTCGCCACCTCTTCGCACCCCACGCTGGCAATTTTAATCGGCAAATTGAACCTTTACCTCACACCTGACTGTTTTTAAAGAGGTATCCTTCTTCATCCTCCAACTTGAGCCCTTTTACACCTCTTCTCCGTCCTCCATTTTCAAACCGCAGCTTCTCATTCTATACCAACCAAACTTCCTGGGCAGGCATTCTCAAGAAATGCGTGCCTTGGTGGTCCACCTGCTATGTGTCTCGTGCATAACTTTTGAAACAGCGCTGCAGTGGGGCCAGGTACCTGGTACAAAAGAACCCAGAGCGACTCCTTGATTTTAAACAGAAGCGTGCGATCGCTCGCCGTGTCATCCGTGACGCTAAACGCACTTGCTGGCGAGATTATGTCTCCACCATCACCTCTACTTCCTCTATGAGTGCAGTCTGGAAAAAGTACGAAAACTGAGTGGTAAATATTCTCCTGACCCGGCTCTTGTTCTGCGGGTTGCCGTTGTTGATATAGCAAACCCACTAGATGTTGCCAATGAAATTGGCAATCATCTGGTCCGTATTTTCTCAGGGACTCCATCTATGCC
This sequence comes from Cherax quadricarinatus, assembly GCF_026875155.1. Lineage (NCBI taxonomy): Eukaryota > Metazoa > Arthropoda > Malacostraca > Decapoda > Parastacidae > Cherax > Cherax quadricarinatus. The sequence goes on along the minus strand of NC_069487.1, from coordinate 20,351,713 downwards.
CCTCATTTCTTTCCTCAAAGTCTGCAGAGAGTTAGCACCCTTGGACTTTTCTTCTCTCAGAGAAGAACAGTATAATGTGCCTTTTACACTTCAAGAACTGGAGGCAACACTCTCAGCTTGTCGATCATCGGCAGCTGGGCCACGACATTCATATTCGTATGCTACAACATTTACATCAGTCAGCCCTTGCAGTCCTATTACGCCTTTACAATCTTATTTGGTCACAAGGAGTTCTTCCACAGCTGTGGAAATCCGCCATTGTTCTCCCTTTCCGCAAACCAGGCACTACGGGACATGAAACCTCCCACTATCGTCCTATTGCTCTTACCAGTGCAGTTTGCAAAGTAATGGAACGTCTAGTAAATAGACGTTTAGTGTGGTATTTAGAGACACACAACAGTCTCTCCACTCGTCAATATGGCTTTCGTAAGGGGAGTTCTACCATAGACCCCTTACTGCGCTTGGATACGTATGTTCGTAATGCCTTTGCGAATAACCACTCAGTTATTGCCATATTTTTTGACCTTGAGAAGGCATATGACACAACTTGGAGGTATAATATTTTAGCCAAGCCACTCCTTAGGCCTTCGAGGCAATCTACATCCTTCCTTAAGAACTTTTTAACTGACAGGCATTTCCGTGTTCGGGTTAATAATGTGCTCTCCCGGATTTATCCAAGCTGAAGGTGTCCCCCAGGGATGTGTTCTGAGCACAACACTTTTTCTCCTTGCTAATTAATGATTTGGCCTCTAGTCTTCCATCAAATATTTGGTCATCACTCTAAGGTGAAGACTTCGCAATTGCCTGTGCAGGCGCTGACTGTCACCTCCTTACAGTTTCTCCTCCAGCATGCAGTCGACCGTGTTTTCCCAAATGGGCACCACACATGTTTTAAATTTTTCCAGCACTAAAAAAAACCCACCAAATCACGATCACTAAACCTCTGTCATCCTCCCGATCATCCTTTGTACCTCAATGGCTCACGTATCCTTACCGTGATACAGTTCAAGTTTTCTGGGTCCTCCTCTTTGATCGAAGGGTTATCCTGGAAACCTCACATTACCTCTCTGAAAGCACTTGTCACAGCCGGCGAACCTTCTTAAAACCCTGCACATCTTTCGTGGGGAGCTGATCGTCGAACACTCCTTCACCACATTCCACCTTATATTCAATCGAAACTTGATTATGGTGACCAGAATCTATTCATCGGCATCTCCTGCAACACTCCTCTAAGCCTTAACCCCCATTCATCAACCAAGGATAACGTTTATGCCTTGGTGCTTTTTCGCTCTTCCCCTGTCGAAAGCCTCTATGCAGAAGGCGAACGTTCACCTTATCCGATCCGCCGTGATGCCCATGCCTTGCCTACTATGTACGGCTCTCCAGATCACCCGCAATCCTCTTCCAATTAAAGAATGTCACTGATAATATTAGACATTCTTTATTTGTTTCGCACGCCGCACTGCTTACTCCGTCCCTTCTCCCTCTCGCCTTCATTCGCTCATTGTTCCTTCTCTTCAACTACCACCTTTCTATTACATGTAGTCATCTCACTTTTTTCCTACCCCCCCCTGGGAAGTTCCAGCGTTCGAGTCTGTTCTTTCGCCCTCCCTTGCTCGAAAGCCCAACTGTCCTAGTACGGTCGCTTCCCCTTCATCTTTTTTCAGACCACTTTTCACTCTCATTCTCATGCCATTGCTGTGAAAACACAGATGGGCTCTAAGTCTTCTGACGCTAGGATTCGCACAGTGTTTCCGCGACAGCGTCGTAAAAAGGCATTTACTATCTCACTAGTATTTTTAACTGCGAATGATATGCCCATCCTTACAGCACTTATCCTATGCATCTATGCCTGTGTCATCAATTGTTGGTTGTCTCAGACTCCCTTAGTGCTTTACCAGAGCTATACAAAAATTAGATACACCCTCACCCCTATTCCTCCGTATCCAAACTTGGGCTACGCCGCATCTTTACTAAGCATAAAGATATTGTTTTTTGTTGGGTCCCTAGTCATGTTGACGTACAGGGCAATGAACCAGGCAGACACTGCTGCGCTGGTCAGCAGTACACTGAACCTAACTACCAGTTTCTTATAGAGGAAATCCAAGTACGGAATATTTTGCTGAAATATCTTCCCAACCATCGACACCCGTTGGCAACAACGTTGGTCTAACTAAGCTCGTCAACAAACTTCAGTCTATTCAAACCGATTATAGGTTACTGGCCCGTCTTCTTATCACCAGTGACGAGGTTGGGAGACAACTCTCTCCTCTTCGCATGGCCATCTCGACTTTACTCATGTATATCTCATGGAGAGGAAGGGCCCGTCTTGCCTCCCTCTCTGTGAGAAATGCCAAGCTCCGATTATCAGTCAGCCACATATCTGTTGGACTGTCCCCACTTTATCAACGAGCACGCAATAATTTACCTCTGACGTCGTCATATCGCGCCCGCTGCCTCTCTTTACCCTCCCTTCACGCTGATGGACCCACCATTCCATCCGACTCTCTCTCATTGACTTTTTTGAACAACGACAGGACTTACTTCACAAATTCTGAACTTTCAAGCCCTATCTAAATGAATCTCTCTTGCTACCCTCCTACCCTCCGTACAATCCCCAGCCCCGCTGTTTTCTGTAACCTGCTGATCATCCCCCCCCTTTCCAGCATCCAATCCCTTGCTTCCTTCCTCTACCTCTGCAGCGCTGTATAGCCCATGTGGCTTAGCGTTTCTTTTTTGATTAAAATAATAATAATCCACCTTCACTACTACTACTACCCCACCTACACAACTACCACAACCTTCCACCTTCACTACAACCACTACTTCCACACCTTCACTACTCACAACACCACTACCTTCCACCTTCACTACTACTACTACCTTCCACCTTCACTACTACCACCTCCTGCCTATATATACACTGTGTCAAACACAGTCAATAATGCCCACTGTGTCAAACACAGTCAATAATGCCCACTGTGTCAAACACAGTCAATAATGCCCACTGTGTCAAACACAGTCAATAATGCCCACTGTGTCAAACACAGTCAATAATGCCCACTGTCAAACACAGTCAAAAATCCCACTTGTCCAAATCACAGTCCAATAATGTCCACACTGTGTCAAACACATTCAATAATGCCCACCAGTGTCCAAACACAGTCCAATAATGCCCACTTGTGACAAACTCCAGTCAATAATGCCCCACAGAGGTCAACACAGTCAATAATGCCACTACTGTTCCATCTATAAAGCCCACTGGTCAAACAGTCCAATAATGCCCACTGTCAAAGGTAGTCAATAATGCCCACTGTCTGAGCCAAACATTATCAATAAATCTTGCAAACAACTTTATTATTCAGTAAAATGTGGACATTCCATATCCTTTACCTACCATCTTTACTATGGTTTTATTTTCTAATACATCAACGGTTCACAATAGGTGATGAATTAGACTCATGTCAAACACCTGGGTAACTTTATTTACCAAAAGTTATATTAACCAGCGACTTTATTAATACAAAATTAGGACATAAACGGAGGACTGTAAAAGAAAAAAAAAGTTTGGAAAAGAAACATTATTTAGATTACCTAGTTCAATATAGATTAAAATAGAGTCACTGAAATGGACATGTACATGAGTGGGTGTACGACCTGCCTAGCATGGCCAAGTAGGCAACATTGAGTAGACTTCCTTGTCATGCTTCTTTGGTTATAATTTTTCCCTAGTAATGACGTAGACAAACTCATTAAATTGATTACATTTTTCTTAAACGAGTTCTTTATGGGATCTGGTGGCTAAACACACTCTCTTCACAAACGGTCAAGGGTCTGGGTTCGATTCCCACCCGAGTAGAAATATTGGGCGTGTTTCTTTCCACCTGTTGTCTATGTACCCATCAGTAAGCTGTATAGCCCTAGTGGCTTAGCGCTTCTTTTTGATTATAATAATAATAATCCCCATCAGTAAAATGGGTACCTGGGTGTTAGTGGACTGGTGTGGGTCGCATCCTGGGTGTTAGTGGACTGGTGTGGGTCGCATCCTGGGTGTTAGTGGACTGGTGTGGGTCGCATCCTGGGTGTTAGGTGGACTGGTTGTGGGTCGCATCCTGGGTGTTATTGGACAGGAGAGGGGTCGCATCCTGGGACACTGACCTAATTTTTTCCCGACAAGCGGAGCATAACAAGTTGTCTTACTATAATTAGTAGCATGATCATTGTATGTCAGCTAGGCCTGTAATATCAGTAAGTAATGTCATCGTTTCAGCTATGACTGTAACAGTAGTTGTCATGTTGTCAGCTAGGACAGTATACAGTAGGATCTGTAGAGATGGGTGACATAGTTATCGGGGTGCTAGAAGGACTGTATACAGTATATGTCATAGTATGTCAGCTATGACTGTAATACAGTAGTAAAATGGTCATTGTTGTCAGCAAAGGACTGAAAAACCTTGTTACATGTACTTATAGTACATAAAGATACTAATATTATGTACCTTAAAGTTTCCCAAGCTGGGTTAGCAGAAGCCAGAGCCAAGCCACACACCATCAATACCGCGAGTTTCATCTGTACGGGAGAAAAAGTGTACTGTTTTATTATTATTTTCAGAAGAAATTTCATATATGCTAATAAATGAAAATATAATTTATGGAAGGAAGTCTTGATTGATACAGTTTTTAAAGCATAAGGGCGATAGATAGTTCAGTGTGTTTATAAAGCCAGTGACAGGTTGATCAGCTGTGCTTAAGTGCAGTACATGTATAAGAAGGTTGAGGCGTTGTGGAGTACTTAGTATGTCTTCTTAAACACAAGGTTTTAATAATGGTTCAAGATGATGTGCTTGATAGGTACGGCTGAGGTCAACATGACAGTGATATTGCATAACTCACCAAATTATAATTACACGATTGCAAACATATCAAAGATTGGTGGTGATCGAACCCATGGCAAGAAAATTTAGCTTTTCCTATTGCAAGAGTGTGAACGTTGGTAATATTGCAAGAGTGTGAACGTTGGTAATATTGCAAGAGTGTGAAAAGTTAATAAATTTTCAAGAGTGGAACGTTGGTAATATTGCAAGAGTGTGAACGTTGGTAATATTGCAAGAGTGTGAACGTTGGTAATATTGCAAGAGTGTGAACGTTGGTAATATTGCAAGAGTGTGAACGTTGGTAATATTGCAGAGTGTGAACGTTGGTAATATTGCAAGAGTGTGAACGTTGGTAATATTGCAAGAGTGTGAAAAGTTGGTAATATTGCAAGAGTGTGAACGTTGGTAATATTGCAAGAGTGTGAACGTTGGTAATATTGCAAGAGTGTGAATGTTTGGGAATATTGCAAGAGTGTGAACGTTGGTAATATTGCAAGAGTGTGAACGTTGGTAATATTGCAAGAGTGTGAACGTTGGTAATATTGCAAGAGTGTGAACGTTGTTAATATTGCAGGAGTGTGAACGTTGTTAATATTGCAAGAGTGTGAACGTTGGTAATATTTCAAGAGTGTGAACGTTGGTAATATTGCAGAGTGTGAACGTTGGTAATATTGCAGAGTGTGAACGTAATGGTAATTTATTGCAAGAGTGTGAACGTTGGTAATATTGCAAGAGTGTGAACGTTGGTAATATTGCAAGAGTGTGAACGTTGGTAATATTGCAAGAGTGTGAACGTTGGTAATATTGCAAGAGTGTGAACGTTGGTAATATTGCAAGAGTGTGAACGTTGGTAATATTGCAGAGTGTGAACGTTGGTAATATTGCAGAGTGTGAACGTTGGTAATATTGCAAGAGTGTGAACGTTGGTAATATTGCAAGAGTGTGAACGTTGGTAATATTGCAAGAGTGTGAACGTTGGTAATATTGCAGAGTGTGAACGTTTGGGAATATTGCAAGAGTGTGAACGTTGGTAATATTGCAAAGAGTGTGAACGTTGGTAATATTGCAAGAGTGTGAACGTTGGTAATATTGCAAGAGTGTGAACGTTGGTAATATTGCAAGAGTGTGAACGTTGGTAATATTGCAAGAGTGTGAACGTTGGTAATATTGCAAGAGTGTGAACGTTGGTAATATTGCAAGAGTGTGAACGTTGGTAATATTGCAGAGTGTGAACGTTGGTAATATTGCAAGAGTGTGAACGTTGGTAATATTGCAAGAGTGTGAACATTGGTAATATTGCAGAGTGTGAACGTTGGTAATATTGCAGAGTGTGAACGTTGGTAATATTGCAGAGTGTGAACGTTGGTAATATTGCAAGAGTGTGAACGTTGGTAATATTGCAAGAGTGTGAACGTTGGTAATATTGCAAGTGTGAACGTTGGTAATATTGCAAGAGTGTGAACGTTGGTAATATTGCAGAGTGTGAACGTTGGTAATATTGCAGAGTGTGAACATTGGTAATATTGCAGAGTGTGAACATTGGTAATATTTATGTAGTCAACAGTGAAGTTATCAGTTTATTTATGGTGGTGTGAAGGATCTCGTGAGGTTACTATTTTGGTGGTGATGAAGCGTCATTATTGACGGCGTTACGGAGGCTGGCAGGGAAACTACGTTTTAGGTGAGCCGCTGGGTAAGATAATTTTACTCTTTATTATTATCTTTGTTTGGTGCCCCTAGGCTAAGATAATTTACTCTTTATTATTATCTTTGTTTGGTGCCCCTGGCTAAGATAATTTACTCTTTATTATTATCTTTGTTTGGTGCCCCTGGCTAAGATAATTCACTCTTTATTATTATCTTTGTTTGGTGCCCCTGGCTAAGATAATTTACTCTTTATTATTATCTTTGTTTGGTGCCCCTGGCTAAGATAATTCACTCTTTATTATCTTTGTTTGGTGCCCCTGGCTAAGATAATTTACTCTTTATTATTATCTTTGTTTGGTGCCCCTGGCTAAGATTAATTTACATCTTATTATATCTTTGTTTGGTGCCCCTGGCTAAGATAATTCACTGTTCATTATTATCTTTGTTTTGGGGCCCCTGGCTAAGATAATTTAACCTTTATTTATCTTTGTTTGGTGCCCCTGGCTAAGATAATTTACTCTTCATTATTATCTTTGTTTGGTGCCCCTGGCTAAGATAATTCACTCTTTATTATCTTTGTTTGGTGCCCCTGGCTAAGATAATTCACTCTTTATTATCTTTGTTTGGTGCCCCTGGCTAAGATAATTTACTCTTCATTATTATCTTTGTTTGGTGCCCCTGGCTAAGATAATTCACTCTTTATTATTATCTTTGTTTGGTGCCCCTGGCTAAGATAATTCACTCTTTATTATTATCTTTGTTTGGTGCCCCTGGCTAAGATAATTCACTGTTCATTATTATCTTTGTTTGGTGCCCCTGGCTAAGATAATTCACTCTTTATTATTATCTTTGTTTGGTGCCCCTGGCTAAGATAATTTACTCTTCATTATTATCTTTGTTTGGTGCCCCTGGCTAAGATAATTTACTCTTCATTATTTATCTTTGTTTGGTGCCCCTGCTAAGATAATTCACTCTTTATTATTATCTTTTTTTGGTGCCCCTGGCTAAGATAATTCACTCTTTATTATTATCTTTGTTTGGTGCCCCTGGCTAAGATAATTTACTCTTCATTATTATCTTTGGTGCCCCTGGCTAAGATAATTTACTCTTCATTATTATCTTTGGTGCCCCTGGCTAAGATAATTTACTCTTCATTATTATCTTTGGTGCCCCTGGCTAAGATAATTTACTCTTTATTATTATCTTTGTTTGGTGCCCCTGGCTAAGATAATTTACTCTTCATTATTATCTTTGTTTGGTGGCCCTGGCTAAGATAATTCACTCTTTATTATTATCTTTGTTTGGTGCCCCTGGCTAAGATAATTCACTCTATTATTATCTTTGGTGCCCCTGGCTAAGATAATTCACTCTTTATTATTATCTTTGTTTCTAACACATGTGTATCACAGTGACTTTGTGGCCCCACACACAAAGTGGTGGCACAGATTCTCAACAGTGATAAATGGAACGTCAATATTCCTCACTCTGGGAGTTCCTCACTCTGGGAGTTCCTCGCTCTGGGAGTTTCTCGCTCTGGGAAAACGCCCAATTCCTCACTCTGGAAGTTCCTCGCTCTGGGAAAACGCCCAATTCCTCGCTCTGGGAGTTCCTCGCTCTGGGAAAACGCCCAATTTCCTCGCTCTGGGAGTTCCTCGCTCTGGGAAAACGCCCAGTTCCTCACTCTGGGAGTTCCTCGCTCTGGGAAAACGCCCAATTCCTCACTCTGGGAGTTCTTCGCTCTGGGAAAACGCCCAATTCCTCGCTCTGGGAGTTCCTCGCTTTGGGAAAACGCCCAGTTCCTCACTCTGGGAGTTCCTCGCTCTGGGAAAACGCCCAATTCCTCACTCTGGGAGTTCCTCCCTCTGGGAGTTCCTCGCTCTGGGAGTTTCTCGCTCTGGGAAAACGCCAAATTCTTCACTCTGGGAGTTCCTCGCTCTGGGAAAACGCCCAGTTCCTCGCTCTGGGAGTTCCTCGCTCTGGGAAAACGCCTAATTCCTCACTCTGGGAGTTCCTCGCTCTGGGAAAACGCCCAATTCCTCACTCTAGGAGTTCCTCGCTCTGGGAAAATGCCCAGTTCCTCACTCTGGGAGTTCCTCGCTCTGGGAAAACTCCCAATTCCTCACTCTGGGAGTTCCTCGCTCTGGGAAAACGCCCAATTCCTCACTCTGGGAGTTTCTCGCTCTGGGAAAATGCCCTATTCCTCACTCTGGGAGCTCCTCGCTCTGGGAAAACGCCCAATTCCTCACTGGGAGTTCCTCGCTCTGGGAAAACGCCCAATTCCTCACTCTGGGAGTTCCTTGCTTTGGGAAAACGCCTACTTCCTCACTCTGGGAGTTTCTCGCTCTGGGAAAACGCCCAATTCCTCACTCTGGGAGTTCCTCGCTCTGGGAAAACGCCCAATTCCTCACTCTGCCAGTTCCTCGCTCTGGGAAAACGCCCAATTCTTCACTCTGGGAGTTTCTCGCTCTGGGAAAACGCCCAATTAATCACTCTGGGAGTTTCTCGCTCTGGGAAAACGCCCAATTCCTCGCTCTGGGAAAACGCCTAATTCCTCACTCTGGGAGTTCCTGGCTCTGGGAAAACGCCCAATTCCTCACTCTGGGAGTTCCTCGCTCTGGGAAAACGCCCAATTCCTCACTCTGGGAGTTGTTTCAGACTACGGAACAATGCTCTTCTCCAGACTGAGGGACTGACCACCTCAAAACTTTAAGGGTGATGGACTGATTACATCGCCTTCAAGTCTCTTCTGCTTCTATCAACTTTTCTGTACTCGACTGAAGAAGCCTACTTTGTAGGCGAAACGTTTCGAAATAAAGATACCTAACTGTTGGTAGGTAAGACACATAGGCAACAGTTAGGCAACTTTATTCCGAAACGTTTCGCCTACACAGTAGCCTCTTCAGTCGAATACAGAAAGTAGGCAGAACTAGAGATGTGAAGACGATGTTAACAGTCCTCACCCTTGAAGTCTAGAATTTAATGGAGTTGTCAGTCCCTCGCTGGAGAATTTTCATTTCCCATAGTTCAGATATTTCCTGATAGGAACTGAACTTCTCCAGGCCGAGGGATGACAAAACCTACAAATCTACGACTTCAAGGGTGATGGACTGATTACATCGTCTTCACATCTCTACTGTTCCTGCCTACTTTCTGTATTCGTTTCTGAATGAAGTTGCCTAACTGTTGCCTATGTGTCTTACCTACCAACCTGTCGGTATTGTATACAATTTTGATGTTCTCATACCTAACTGTTGCATATGTGTCTTACCTAACAATCCCCCTTATATGTGCTGGGAGGCAGTTGAACAGTCTTGGTCCCTTGACATTTATTGTGTTGTCTCTTACTGTGCTAGTTACACCCGTGCTTTTCATTGCAGGAATGTTGCATCGTCTGCCGAGTCTTTTACTTTCATAGGGAGTGAATTTTCGTGTGCAAGTTTGGTACTAATCCCTCAAGGATTTTCTAAGTGTATATAATGATGTATCTCTCCCTCCTGCGTTCTAGGGAGTATAGGTTCAGGAACTTCAAGCGTTCCCAATAATTGAGGTATTTTATTACTAGATTTTCTATATATATTCGTTTTTCATTAAGAAATTTATCACTGATGCTTTTCTGTAGGGTAAATTGCTGTATAATCCTCCGGGTTTAGCGCTTCCCCCTTGATTATAATAATAATAATAGGGTAAATTATGATTCAAGATTCATCTTCATTGAGTTGGTCTTGTAAATTTTACCTGAGTTCCTCGGAACACCGCCGTCTCATACTGCTCAAGTAATTATTTCTGTGTATTACAGAAGAATATTGACTGATATAGCACATAGAAGTTAACTCAAAGCAATGCAATAATCTGTCAGTTGTTTAGTCAACCTAAGTTGAAAAAGTTGACACAGGCTTCCAGTAAAACGAAACGCAAGTGGATAAGTGAAACTCGATTACTACATCAGAAAATACACTATTCTCAAGTGTCCACTGTGTTTAACAGTCGTGTTTGCTCAGTGGGATAAACACTGTATCAAAAACAAGCTTCCTACATACAGTAAAACTATATGTATTATTACTGGAAAAATAGCCACATATGCAGTAAAATGCGATCCTTTATTAATTACGTTTTACCCTGGCAACGATATTAAGTCCCACAGATCAACGTGAGCACAGAATACAAGAGTATATATAAGCAGCTTAATAAAGGGTCATCTTTTTGATTATAATAATAATAATAATAACAGCAAAATGGGTCACACCACAATGCTCACTTTATATGCTCATGTACTGTCTACTCAGGTAGATATGTCTAATAAAAGTAAACTGTCTGTTACGTGGTCATTAAAGGATTACATTATACTGTATCTGTATTTTACCAGTGTCGGTATTTTATACCAGTTACCCCCATTATTATTACTACTGTAAATATTACTGCTACTGTAATGAAGGTGAGAGGGATGGTTACCTTGTTGTAGGTGGAGTGTTGGTGAGGGTGAATGTTGGTGAGGGTGAGTGTGGTGGTGACACCGATATTTATACCAAATCTTCAGTGGGAAAAACTGCAGCTGTTGTGGCTATTGTTGAGTGGTGGTGGTGGTGGTGGTGGTGGTGGTGGTTGTTGTTGTTGTTGTTGTTGTTGTTGTTGTTGTTGTTTTGGTGGTTGGGTGCTGCTGGTGCTGCTGCTGCTGCTGCTGCTGCTGCTGCACATAGCCGTAAGTACATACTTGGCACTGGGCAGTAAGTAGGTACCCGGGTGTTAGTTGACTGTTGAGGGTAACATCTTGACTCAACAACCAGCCTACCCTCCCACCCTACCTCATGACACAAACAACCCCCAAACCCTCCCTCCCCATCATGACACAAACAACACCCTACCCACCCATTTTACCATCATGACAAAAACACCGGGCCTACCCCCCCCATCATGAAAAAACAACCACCCTACCCCCCCTTTTCATGACCAAAAAAAACCAGCCTACCCCCCTACCTACCATCATGACACAAACACCAGCCTACCCCCCACCCTTTCCATCAACACAAACACCAGCCTACCCCCCATCCTACCATCATGACCAAAACCCCCTACCCCCCATCCTACCACATGCCCAAAAACACCAGCCTACCCACCCACCTACCATCATGAAAAAACAAAAAACCTACCCCCCCACCCTACCATCATCAAAAAACCCCAGCCTACCCCCCATCCAAACCACATGAAAAACCCAGCCTACCCTCCCATCTGACACAAAAACCAGCCTACCCCCCCCCATCTGAACAAAAACCACCACCCCCCATCCACCATCATGACCAAAAACCCAGCCTACCCCCCCATTATCATCTCCCAAACAATCAGCCTCCCACCCATCTACCATCTGACAAAAACCCAGCCTACCTCCCATCCACCATCATAAACAACAACCACTACCCCCCCATCCTCCCAATGCAAAAAACCACCTCCCTCCCACCCTACCATCATGACAAAAACAACCAGCCTACCCCCCACCTACCATCATGACCAACAACCACCTACCCCCCACCCTTTCCATCATGACCCCAAAAAAACCCCGCCACCCTCCCATCTACCATATGAAAAAAACAACCGCCACCCCCCATCCTCCCATCGACACAACCCACCTACCCACCCACCTACCTCATACACAACCACCCTACCCTCCCTCCTACCTCATGCCCAAAAACCAGCCTACCCTCCCCCTACCATCTTACACAAAACCAGCCTACCCCCCCTTCCATCATGACACAACAACCCAAACCTACCCTCCCACCTACCATCATGACCCCCAAAAAACAGCCTACCCTCCCATCCACCACAGACACAACCCAGCCCCCCCCATCCTCCTCATGCACAACCAGCCTACCCCCCCCATCCTACCATCATGAACAACAACCACCACCCCCCCACCCCTACCATCATGACACAACCCAGCCTACCCTCCCATCCTACCTCATGACACAAAACCACCCACCCCTCTCATCCTCCATCATGGACCAAAAACCCACCCTACCCTCCCACCCACATCATGACCAAAAAAACCAGCCCCCTCCCATCCCCCCATCATAAACCCAACCAGCACCCCCATCCTCCCCAACTAAACAAAACCACAAACCCCCATCCTACCATCATGACACAACAACCGCCACCCCCCATCTACCATCATACACAACCGCCAAACCCCCCACCTCATGACACAAAACCCCCTACCCTCCCAACCCATCAGACAAAACAACCAGCCTACCCTCCCATCCACCACATGACCAACAACCACCTACCCTCCATCAACCCATCATGAAAACTCCCACCACCCTCCCATCCTCCCAATGACCAACACCACCACCCTCCATCCTCCCATCATGACACAACAACCAGCCACCCTCATCCTACCATCATACACAACCACCTACCCCTCACCTACCATCATGACACAACAACACCCTACCCCCACCTTCCATCATGACCAAAAACCCAGCCTACCCTTCATCCCCACATGACACAAAAAACCACCTACCCTCCCTCCTAATCATACCAACAACCACCACCCCCACCCTCCTCATGACACAAAAACCACCTCCCCTCCCATCCTTCCTTGAAAAACAACCGCCACCCTCCCATCCTCCATCAACAAAAAACCAGCCCCCTCCATCTAACCATCATACACAAAAACACCTACCCTCCCCCCAAACCATCTTTGACCAACAACCACCTCCCCCCCCTCCCATCATGACACAAAAAACCCCTACCCCCCTCCCCCCTCTGACAAAAACCGCCTACCCTCCCCACCTCCCATCGACACAACAACCAGCCACCCCCCTCCTACCATCAGACAAAACAACCAGCCCCCCCCCTCCTACCACAGACACAAAAACCCAGCCAAAACCCCCCCATCCTACCTATGACACAAACCCCTCCCCCCTCCAACCATCTGACACAACAACCAGCCTCCCCTTTCCACCCTACCCATGACCAAAAACCACCTACCCTCCCATCCTACCATCTCACAACAACCAGCCTACCCCCCATCCTAATCATGACCCCCCAAACCCAGCCTCCCCTCCCATCCTACCACATGACAAAAAACCACCAAACCCTCCCCCCCTCCATCAGACAAAACACCCCCTTTTCCCTCCAAAACCTCCAACACAACAACCACCCCCTTTACCCCCCATCTACCACATGACCAACAACCACCCTACCCCCATCCCCTCATGACACAAAAACCCGCCTACCCCCCATCCTCTCAGACTCAAACAACCAGCCTACCCCCATCCACCTCTGACACAACAACCCCTACCCCCCATCCACCATCATACACAACAACCACCCCCCCCATCCTAACCACCACGACCAAAAAAACCACCCTCCCCACCCATCTACCACCATACACAACAAAGCCTACCCCCCATCCTACCATCATGACACAAAACCAGCCTACCCCCACCTACAATGACCAAAAACCCACCCCCCCCATCTACCTCTAAAACAACCCCCCACCCCCCATCCTACATCATGACCAACAACCAGCCTCCCCCCCCCCCCTCCCCCCCCCCCCCCCCCCCATCCTACCACATCACAACAACCCCCTTTTCCCCCCCCCCCACCCTAATGACAAACAACCAGCCTCCCCTCCCATCCTCCACTACCAAACCGCTCCCTCCCTTTCTACCATCGACCAACAACAGCCTACCCCCCATCCTACATCATACCAAAACCACCTCCCCACCCTCCTACCATCATCAAAAAACCCCGCCTCCCCTCCCATCCTACCATCATGAAAACAACCACCCCACCCTCCATCCTACATCATGACCAACAACCAGTCCCCCCATCCTCCCACTTAAACAAAAACCCCCCTACCCCCCTCCTCCACAAACAAAACACCAGCCTACCCCCCATCCTACACAGCCCAAAAAACAGCCTACCCCCCTCTACCTCATGAAAACAACCCCTACCCCCCCATCCTACCATATGACAACAACAGCCTCCCCCCCCAACCTACCATCATGACACAAAACCGCCTACCCTCCCATCCTACCTCATGACACACAACGCCTACAACCCATCCTGCCTCATACCAACAACCACCTCCCTCCTCCCATCTTACACAAAACCAGCCAAACCCTCCCATCCTCCCATCTTTACACAACAACCAGCCTACCCTCTCCACCATCTTTACAAACAACCGCCTACCCTCCATCCTACCACAGACACAAAAAAACCAGCCTCCCCCCCATCCAATCAGACACAACCAGCCCCCCCCTCCCACCCACAATCTGACACACCCACTACCCCCCCACCCTCCACATGACACAAAAAACCAGCCTACCCCCCCCTACCACATGACACAAAAACCCAGCCTACCCCCCCACCCTCCACATGACCAACAACCGCCTACCCTCCCACCTACCATTTGACTAAACAACCCCTAACCCTCCCACCCTACCATCATGACCAACAACCCCCCTCCCCCCCATCCTACCTCATGACCAACAACCACCTACCCCCCCCATCCTCCCACATACACAACAACCAGCCTACCCCCCATCCTACCATGCACAACCAGCCTACCCTCCCATCCTACCTCATGACCAACAACCAGCCTCCCCCTCCCTTCCACCATCATGACACAAAAACCAGCCTACCCTCCCATCCCCATCATGACACAACAACCACCCCTCCCATCCTACCATCTGACACAACCACCTCCCCTCCCACCCTACCTCATGACAAAACCCCGCCACCCCCCCCCTTTCCATCATGACACAAAAACCCAGCCTCCCACCCATCCTACATCATGAAAAAACAACCAGCCCCCCACCCATCTACCATCATGACCAACAACCAGCCAAACCCCCCCATCCTACCATCATGACCAAAAACCAGCCACCCCCCATCCACCATCATATAAACAACCCCCTACCCCCACCTACCATCGACACAAAAACCCCGCTACCCACCCCCCTACCTCTTTTAACAAAAACCCACCTCCCCCCATCCACCTCTTTACAAAACAACCACCTACCTCCCTCCTACCACATGACACAACAACCACCTACCTCCCATCCTCCCAAAATGCCAAAACAACCGCCTCCCCTCCCTTTCTACCATATGACCAAACCACCCTGCCCCCATCCTACCACATGACCAAAACCAGCCCCCCTCCCTCCTCCCATCATGACAAAAACCCCCTACCCCCCCATCCTCCATCATGACAAAAAACCGCCACCCCCCCATCCTACCATCATGACACAAACCCACCCCCCCACCCATCCTACCTCATCCCAACAACCAGCCTACCCACCCACCTCATCATACACAACACCAACCTACCCTCCCACCCTACCAATGACTCAAAAACCAGCCTACCTTCCCATCCTACCATCATGCAAAAAACCAGCCTACCCCCCCATCCTACCATCGACACAAAAACCAGCCTTCCTCCCATCCTACCATGACACACAACCCCCCTACCCTCCCAAACCTCCATCTGACACAACAACCAGCCTACCCCCCCTTTCTACCATCAGACCAAAAACCAGCCTACCCTCCCCACCCTACCAACATGATCAAACAACCAGCCTACCCACCCATCCTACCTTCATGACCAAAACCAGCCTACCCCCCTTTTCCTACCACCCAGACCAAAAACCTGCCCTCCCTCCACCATCTGACAAAACCACCACCCTCCATCCTCCATCAGACTCAACCCCCTACCCCCCATCCTCCCATCTTTACCAACAACCAGCCTACCCCCCATCCAACCATCATGACCAAAAAAACAGCCTACCCCCCCCTCCTACCATCAGACTAACAACCAGCCTACCCCCACCTACCATCTGAAAAAAAACAACCACCTACCCCCCCCCCACCATCGCCAAACAACCCACCCTTTCCCTCCCCCCCCTCCATGACCAACAACCACCTCCCCTCCCATCCTACCAAATCATGACCAAAAACCAGCCTCCTCCCATCCTCCCATCATGCACAACAACCAGCCTAACCACCAATCCTCCCATAGACAAAAACAACCGCCAAACCCCCCTTCCTACCTCAGACACAACAACCCCTACCCTCCCACCTACCATCTGACACAAAAACCCCCCTTTACCCCCCTTTCCCTCCCATCATGACACAACCAGCCTCCCCCCCATCCTACCACCATGCACAAAACCCAGCCTCCCTCCCTCCTACCTCATACACAACCCCAAAAAAACCCCCTCCCTCCTCTCATGACACAACAACCAGCCAAAACCCTCCCCATCCAACCATCTCTCAACAACCACCACCTTTCCCATCCTACCATCAAACAAACAACCAGCCTACCCCCCATCCTACATCTGACACAACCCCCAGCCTCCCTCCCTTTTCTCCATCATGAAAAACCCCAGCCTACCCCCTTTCTACCATCAGAACAACCACCACCCTCCCATTACCATCAGACCCAACAACCAGCCGCCCTCCCTCCACCAATCATGACACACAACCCCACCCCCCATCCACCATATGACACAACCACCCCTACCCCCCCTTTCTACCATCATGACACAACCACCATTCCCCCCATCCTACCATCAGACACACCACCCCCCTCCCAAACCCACCCTACCATCTGACACAAAACAAGCCACCCCCCATCCTACCATCATGACACAACCAGCCTACCCTCCCACCCTAATAAGACCAAAACCACCACCCCCACCTAAAATATATAAAAAAAAAATTCCCATCCTAACCATCATACCAAAACCCCTCCCGAATTTTAAACCATAACAAACAAAGCCTTCCCCCCCCTCAAACCTAAACCAAAAAAGCCTCCCTATCCTACCATCATGACACAACAACCACCACCCCCCATCCTACATCATGACCCCCAAAAACCACCGCCCCTCCCATCCTACCATCATGACACAACAACCAGCCTACCACCCATCCTCCCATCATGACAAAAAAACCAGCCCCCCTCCCTTTCTCCCCATCATGACCAACAACCAGCCTCCCCCCATCCTCCCATCATGACACAAAACCACACCCTCCCATCCCCCCTCTGACAAACCAGCCTACCCCCCATCCACCATCAGACACAAAACCCCAACCCTCCACCTCCATCATGACACAACAACCACCCTACCCCCCTCCTACCTCATACACAACAACCGCCTACCCCCCATCCTCCCATCTGACAAACAACCAGCTACCCTCCTCCTACCACAGACCAACAACCAGCCTACCCCCCACCCCTACCATATGACCCAAACCACCCCAACCCCCATCCTACATCAGACACAACAACCACCTACCCCCATCCTACATCTGAACAAAAACCACCACCCTCTCTCCTCACATGACACAACAACCAGCCAAAAAACAACCCATCCTACTATCAGACCAAAACCAGCCAACCCTCCATCCTATCATGACCAAAAACCCAGCCTCCCCCCATCTACATCATGACACAAAACCAACCTCCACCTAATCATGAACAACAACCAGCTACCTCCATCCCCCTCAACAAAAAACACCCTACCCCCTCCTACCATCATGCCAAAACCACCACCCCCCCTTCCTACACAGCAAAACAACCACCCTACCCCCACCTCCATCATCCCAAACCCCAAAAAAAAAAAAAAAAAAAAAAAAAAAAAAACCCCCAATAAAAAAAAACCTTCCCCCAAAAAAAAAACCCCCCCCCAAAAAAAAAAAAAAAAAAAAAAAAAAAAAAAAAAAAAAAACCCCCAAAAAAAAAAAAAAAAAAACTAAAAATAAAAAAAAAAAAAAAAAAAAAACAAAAAAAAAAAAAAAAAAAAAAAAAACCCAGCCTACCCTCCCATCCTACCTCATAACCACAACAACCACCTACCCTCCCCCCTACCACATGCCCAAACCCTTCAACATTGGCTCTGGGGGAAAAAAGTGGGAATTTATATGATTATTTATGGGTTGTCCATTGTACTGCGTATTAAAAATCTCTCCCCCTGCCCAGGATGTCCCCCTGGTTGTCACTGGATCAGATCCCTTTACTTACTCCCCGTATCCTCCCAGGTTTGTCAGCTGAGATGCGGGTACCTATTACTGCCCTATGCCTCCCATGGTTGTCCGAGATGCAGGTCCCAACTTACTGCCCATATGCCCCCTGGTTGTCATGAGATGCAGGACCTACTTACTGCCCAGTATGCCTCCCATGGTTGTCACTGAATGCGGGTCCCAACTTACTCCCCAGTATGCCCCCAGGTTGTCGCTGAGATGCAGATACCTATTCTGCCCAGTATGCCTCCCAGGGTTTGCCTGAGGCAGCCCTACTTACGCCCAGTATGCCTCCCATGGTTGCAGTGAGTGCGGTCCCCTACTTACTGCCCAGAGCCCCCCGGGTTGTCACTAGATTAGGTCCCTACTTACTGCCCAGTTTTCCTCGCATGGTTGTCAGCTGAGATCGGGTACCTACTTACTCCCCAGTATGGTCCCATGGTTGTCAGCTGAGAGCGAACCTTCTTACTCCCAATGCCTCCCAGGGTTTTCAGCGAGATGAAATACCACTTACCCCCAGGATGCCCCCTATATTTGTCAGCTGATCAGATACCACTTACGCCCAGGATGCCTCCCAGGGTTGCAGCCGAATGCAGTACCTACTTACTGCCCGGGATGCCTCCCATGGTTGTCAGCTGAGATGCGATACCTACTTCTGCCCAGGAGCCTCCCTGGTTCTCAACGGGATGCAGATACCTACTTACTGCACAATGCCTCCCAGGGTTTCACTGAGATGCGATCCCTCTTACTGCCCAGGATGCCTCCCTGGTTGTCAGTAGTGCAGATACCACTTTACTGCCGAGGATGCCTCCATGGTTGTCAGCTGAGAGCAGAACCTACTTACTGCCCAGGTCCCATGATGATAGCAATGAGAGCAGATACCTACTTATCCCCAGGATGCCACTTATGGCAGTCAACTGAGATCAGAAACCTGCTTACTGCCCAGGAGCCCCCCAGGGTTGTCACGAGATGCAGATCCCTATTACCCCCAGTATGCCTCCCTGGTTGTCACTGAATCCGATACCTATTACTCCCCAGTATGCCTCCCAGGTTGTCATGAGATCAGATACCACTTACTCCCCAGGATGCCTCCCATGTTGTCATCTGAGATGCAATACCTACTACTCCCCGGATGCCACTTATGATAGTCAATGGTGGTACCTACTTACTGCCCAGGACCCTTAGACGTCATCTGGAGCGATCCCTACTTCTCCCAGTATGCCTCCCGGTTGTCAGCTGAATGCGAACCTCTTACTGCCCAGGTGCCCCCCAGGGTTTGTCGTGAGATGCAGATCCCTATACTCCCCGGGATGCCACTTATGATAGAAACTGAGTACAGGACCTACTTACGCCGAGGTGCCACTTATGGCATCACCTAATCAGATACCTACTACTGCCCAGGATGCCACTTATGGCATAAATGAGATCGATACCTCTTACTGCCCAGGATCCCCCCCAGGGTTGTCACCGAGATGCAATACTTCTGCCCAGTATGCCTCCAGGGGTGTCACTGAGAGCAAACCTACTTACTCCCCATTTGCCTCCCATGGTGTCACTGAGTGCAGATACCACTTACTCCCCCAGGATGCCTCCCATGGTTGTCAGCTGAGATGCAGATACCTACTTCTCCCCCAGGATGCCCCCCCAGGGTTGCAGCTGAGATGCAGATCCTACTTCCTGCCCAGGATGCCACTTTGGCAGTCAACGAAGCAGTACCTACTTACCCCCGGGATGCCATTTATACAGTAACTGAGTGCAGATACCTGCTTACTGCCCAGGTGCCACCCAGATAGTCAACTAGATGGAGTACCTACTTACTGCCCAGGATGCCACCCATGTAATCAGCTGAGATCACTGCCAGGGCCGGATCTGGTGCTCCCCTGGTCAACCGGGCTGTGCTGCTGAGGCCCCCTGACCCACATACCTCACAGCCGGTTATCTGGCACCTGAGGGGAAATTTGTCTGTTTTACTGTTGAAAGGTTTCAACACTTGTACCACAGTGTTTCTGTTTTTTGGGTAAGATGTTGAAAAGTTGGGGACCCCGGTGTTGATAATTTTCCCTTATTGTCCCCACCGCCCCCCCGCTCCCTCCCGGGTTTAATTTTACCCCTTTCCCCCCCCAATCTCCACCTTGGTTATGGCAGTGTCAGTTTGGGACCAAGCCCGATACTTCCAGGTATTAATCATTACCTCTCTTTTTCCCCGCTAATGAGTCATGTAAAGATTTACAGGGCTTCCCAGTATTTAGGGCTTTACGGGCCCCATGGACCGTAAACGATCTCTGTATTTTTTCCCAGCCCCGATTTTTTCTCCTGCCCTGAACAGGGCCGTCAGCACGAGCAATTTTTCTAAGGGGGGGAGCACTAGCGTTTTAAAAGAGTGTCACCATCGGCATTGTTTTGTTTTAAAGTTCCCCCCCTCAAGGAAGGTTCTTATTTTGGTGGGGGGCTCTTGATTTAGGGATTGGATCTGTCTCCATTCCCCAAATTTAAACCTGAATGCCTTCCCACCCCCCCCCCCCCCAGGCGCTGTATAATCCTCCGGGTTTACGTTTTCCCCCTTGATTATAAAAAAATAATTTGAAAGTTCTCAATCCCATGATAGAAACAAACGCAGATACTCACTTTCCCCCAGGATGCCCCCCCTGCACCAAACTAAAAACCAGGTCCTATTTTACTCCCGGGATGCCCCCCATGACAGTCAACAACATGCAGATACCTACTTACGCCCTGGATCCCCCTGATAGTAAACTAAATGCAGATACCTATTACTGCCCAGGATGCCACCCATGATAGCCAACTGACATGCAACACCTATTACTGCCCATGAGCGACCCATGACGTCAAGTAACATACAGATACCTTTTACTGCCCGGAGCCCCCCCTGACAGCAACTGTCATGCGATCCCCCACTTACTGCCCGGGATGCCCCCCATGAAGTCAACTAACGGCAGATACCTACGAAAAGCCCCCGGGGTGCCCCCCGGCCCGTCAGCAAACAACAGACCTTACTCCCCAGGATGCCCCTCACAAAGTTAACTAATAACCCGGTACCTAATTGCCCGAAGTGCAGAGCAAAAAAGGGGGAGTTTCTATAAGAGTACCCCCCTCAAGGAAGGTTCCTTGATGTTGGTGGGGGTTTTTGATTTAGGGAATTGGATCGTGCTCCAGTTCCCCGAAAAAAGCCTGGTGCCTCCACATCCCCCCCCCAGGCGTTTTAAATCCCCCGGGGTTTAGCGCTCCCCCTTGATTAATAATAATTTATAGTTATGTCATTGTTGTCACTAGGACTGTATACGTAGTTGTCATTGTTGTCAGCTAGGACTGTATACAGTAGTATGTCTTTTTGTCGCTAGGACTGTAACAGTAGATTTTTTTGTTGTCAGCTGGGATGTATACAGTAGTAGTCTTTGTTTCGGGGACTGTATACAGAGTATGTCATTTTTTGTCAGCTGGACTGTATAATAGTATTCATTGTTGTCAGCTAACTGTATACAGTATATGTCACTGGTCACGGACTGAATACGTAGTTGTCATTTTTTGTCAGCTGACGTAAAGATATGTCATTTTTGTCAGCTAGGACTTTATACAGTGTATTCTTGTTGTCAGCTAGGACTTATACAGTATAGTCATTGTCAGTTGGACTGTATACAGTAGTATGTCATTGTTGTCAGCTAGGACTGTATACAGTAGTATGTCATTGTTGTCAGCTAGGACTGTATACAGTAGTATGTCATTGTTGTCAGCTAGGCCTGTATACCTTGTACATGTACCTTGTACAAGGAGGCTTTAGGAAAGGTAGGGGGTGTGTGGACCAGGTGTTTACAGTGAAACATATAAGTGAACAGTATTTAGATAAGGCTAAAGAGGTCTTTGTGGCATTTATGGATTTGGAAAAGGCGTATGACAGGGTGGATAGGGGGGCAATGTGGCAGATGTTGCAAGTGTATGGTGTAGGAGGTAGGTTACTGAAAGCAGTGAAGAGTTTTTACGAGGATAGTGAGGCTCAAGTTAGAGTATGGTAGGAAAGAGGGAAATTTTTTCCCAGTAAAAGTAGGCCTTAGACAAGGATGTGTGATGTCACCGTGGTTGTTTAATATATTTATAGATGGGGTTGTAAGAGAAGTAAATGCGAGGGTCTTGGCAAGAGGCGTGGAGTTAAAAGATAAAGAATCACACACAAAGTGGAGTTGTCACAGCTGCTCATTTGCTGATGACACTGTGCTCTTGGGAGATTCTGAAGAGAAGTTGCAGAGATTGGTGGATGAAATTTGGTAGGGTGTGCAAAAGAAGAAAATTAAAGGTGAATACAGGAAAGAGTAAGGTTATGAGGATAACAAAAGGATTAGGTGATGAAAGATTGAATATCAGATTGGAGGGAGAGAGTATGGAGGAGGTGAACGTATTCAGATATTTGGGAGTGGACGTGTCAGCAGATGGGTCTATGAAAGATGAGGTGAATCATAGAATTGATGAGGGAAAAAAGAGTGAGTGGTGCACTTAGGAGTCTGTGGAGACAAAGAACTTTGTCCTTGGAGGCAAAGAGGGGAATGTATGAGAGTATAGTTTTACCAACGCTCTTATATGGGTGTGAAGCATGGGTGATGAATGTTGCAGCGAGGAGAAGGCTGGAGGCAGTGGAGATGTCATGTCTGAGGGCAATGTGTGGTGTGAATATAATGCAGAGAATTCGTAGTTTAGAAGTTAGGAGTGCGGGATTACCAAAACTGTTGTCCACAGGGCTGAGGAAGGGTGTTGAGGTGGTTCGGACATGTAGAGAGAATGGAGCGAAACAGAATGACTTCAAGAGTGTATCAGTCTGTAGTGGAAGGAAGGCGGGTAGGGGTCGGCCTAGGAAAGGTTGGAGGGAGGGGTAAAGGAGGTTTGTGCGAGGGGCTTGGACTTCCAGCCAGGCATGCGTGAGCGTGTTTGATAGGAGTGAATGGAGACAAATGGTTTTTAATACTTGATGTGCTGTTGGAGTGTGAGCAAAGTAACATTTATGAAGGGATTCAGGGAAACCGGCAGGCCGGACTTGAGTCCTGGAGATGGGAAGTACAGTGCCTGCACTCTGAAGGAGGGGTGTTAATGTTGCAGTTTAAAAACTGTAGTGTAAAGCACCCTTCTGGCAAGACAGTGATGGAGTGAATGATGGTGAAAGTTTTTCTTTTTCGGGCCACCCTGCCTTGGTGGGAATCGGCCAGTGTGATAATAAAAAAAAAATTATTATTATTATTATTATTATAATTTACTGCCCAGGATGCCACCCACAAGTCAGCTAACATACAGATACCTAGTTACTTCCCAGGATACCAGCGATGACAACACCCAGGTACCTACTTAATGCCGAGGATGCAACTCACACAGTCAACTAACACATAGCTACCTATATAAGAAGATAAGGGAAGAGAGAGAGAAGAAAGAGGAGGATAATTTGCCATATTAACAGTGTGGTGAACCTTGAGTGTTAGTGACACTGTGTGGTGAACCTTGAGTGTTAGTGACACTGTGTGGTGAACCTTGAGTGTTAGTGACACTGTGTGGTGAACCTTGAGTGTTAGTGACACTGTGTGGTGAACCTTGAGTGTTAGTGACACTGTGTGGTGAACCTTGAGTGTTAGTGACACTGTGTGGTGAACCTTGAGTGTTAGTGACACTGTGTGTGAACCTTGAGTGTTAGTGACACTGTGTGGTGAACCTTGAGTGTTAGTGGGCACTGTTGGTGAACCCGAGTGTTTTTTGACACTGTTTGGGGGACCTTAGTGTTTGACACTGGTGTAACCTTGAGTGTTGTGACACTTGTGGTGAACCTTGAGTGTTTTTGACACTGGGTGTTT